>VDFB02339154.1:0-23424 GCA_007258455.2 Sequoia sempervirens
ATCATGAATCACAAATCACAAGAATTCAAAGGAACATTAAAAAGAGATAACATCCAGAAGAACCGAACCAACACCCAAAGTACATTTCCAAATAAATCAGAACCAATACGATTCCATAATAACTCTGAACCAACCATTCAATACACCATTCCAATAGGCAACAAGAACAAGTCAGACGGGTGTCAAGTAGGGAGGGTCATCACATAACTCTCATGGGATCCCCTGGCTCTTCCTCCAACTGAGGCACCGGCACCCACCTATGGATTCCCTAGCCCTCAAATTAGAACAACGTAAAAATACAAAATCCAGAGGCAACAAGAACAACAAGGGTGTCCAGTGGAGAGTGTCATCACATAGCTCTCATGGGATCCCCTGGCACTTCCTCCTAACCGAGGCGCCGACACCCATCTATGGATCACCTGGCCCTTCCTCCTACTGAGGCGCCGGCACCATACGGTAGCTAATGCGGAGCCGATAATCTCTCAAGAAGACGAGACTACGACTTTG
Organism: Sequoia sempervirens; assembly: GCA_007258455.2. Taxonomy (NCBI): domain Eukaryota; kingdom Viridiplantae; phylum Streptophyta; class Pinopsida; order Cupressales; family Cupressaceae; genus Sequoia; species Sequoia sempervirens. The sequence continues at coordinate 508 of VDFB02339154.1, forward strand.
CCGACCACGGCCTACTCAGTCTATCACTAGTCTACGGTAGCCCTAATGCATAGACGAGGAATCCATTTTTCTTTATCTTGTATGTTTTACTACCCATCCCCCTAAATTCTATTTTTAGGTTATCACTTGTTTAACTACTCTTACGTGGGTTCCCCTGGAACTTCCTCTTACCTGAGGCGCCAACGCCCACGAAGAGCCACTCTCCCTATGACCCTTAACATAACTCCAAAACAGGCAAGGGTTGGACTAAACATAAAAGCATATTACCACAACATGAACACGTGAGGCATGAACCCTCTCACAACAATTCATAACCAAAGTTTAACCAACCGTTCAACCCTTCCTAACGTAAGACAATAACGCTCAAGAGCATAAACAAAAGGAAAATAACACTCAAAATGATGAGCCTCTGGAACAAGGTTTCACAGACTAAAACGGTTCCCACATCGACGAGTAAAGTTTACAATCATAAAAAGGAAAACAATGATAAGACCACATGATTTCATAGTTTGAGGAAAACGACTCACTCGATTGCATAATCAAAATCCCAATTTACTCAATTTCATAAAACATTCCTAATACATCCAAAATGCCAAAATAATCCAAAATTTAGTTATATATATTACATTTGATACAAAAATAATTTCCGCAATAACAAATTAAAACAGATACCAGTTCAAATTATTTGCTCAATCCATAAAATAAAATAATACCCTTTCTTTGCATAATAATCCAAATTAATCTTAAACTATAAAACAATAAAAAAAATTACCATATAAACTCACAAAAATATTAAATATAATACTCAGATTAAAATAAATTATAATCATTATTTTTAATAATATCATCAACTACAATTATAATATTTAAAAATGATATAATTTATAATCATTATATTTAATAATCAAATAAATCACCATTATAATATATAATAAAATAACCAAAGGAAATAAATAAATAAAAAATATATATATATATATATAAATTGAACAAAAAATAAATTAAATTAAATTTTAAATCACATACATCCCGGCCGTCGGCCCCAAGCACTGGCCGCGGCCGTGCCGTACGCAGCAGTCCTAATGACTGCTGCGCACTGCACAGCAGTCATTAAGACTGATGCGCAGCAGTTAGAGGGACTGCCGCAGCGGTACTGCCGCGGCAGTGGGGGTGACGGGTAGGTACGGCTTCGACCGTCCTTACCCCGAACCCCCAAACAACACTTTAAATTTTTTTATTTTTTATTTTTGTTTTTATTTTTTTTTAAAAACAAAATTTCATATATACATTTTATTTTTATATATATATATATATATATTTTAGTACGCCTTTCTGACGAAGTATGGCCTCGGCCGACGCACAGAATCTAACAAGTTAATAAGGTTTAAATATATATATATAATTTATATATGTTTATATATATATGTATATTTCTCAGAATCAGAATAAAATACAGTTGTTTATATATAAAAAGACTATATGCACACCATTAATTTAATTTTCTGTATAGAAAAGAAAGGAAGACAGATTCATCAAATATATAAAAAAAAAATACATATAAAAGATCATCACAAGAGAAACAAATTTCAGATTTATTTAAACATAAAGATTGATCTTTTCCTCGGTAAATCTAAGGGTGAGCACTTAAAATTTTACAGAGTTTCATCTCAGTTTGTTTACAACAGTATTTCTAATTTCCACATGGGTTTTCTTTTTAAGAAGGCCTATCAGTTTATTTATTTTCTAAACAAAACAAACAATTTTATTCGAGATCCAATTTACAAATGAAACTACAACATGGTTTCACAATAATCTTTTCCTACTGGTTTGCTAACTGAGAATCATTAAATATCAGATGAAGGTTTTTTTCTTTTTTTTCTGTAAATAAAATCAATCATATATATTCATTTATTTACCTAATTTCTTTTAGAAACAAAAAGATGAATGAGACGAAACATTTGAAAACCTAGAGTCCTACGCTTATCCAAAATTCTGGTGATGCTCGTTGATTCTGATGCCCTCGAGGTGTTCCTTGATCATTCCTCCGAATCTCCTCCACAGAACTTCACCTTCGAACTTGAATCCTATTTCGTTGTTCAGAAGACTCTCCAGAACATTCACCAGAAACAAATTGACAATCTCTCTTTAAAACTCTTCTCCCAATACAACAGAAGATTTCAATACCCTTCCTAAAATTTCAAAATACACAACCAATTTCATGCACAACTTCTGTAACCCCCAAATCTCTGTGTGTGTAAAAATCCCCCAAAAATTCATAATAATATAAAAATATATTGTCCCTTCTCCCAAAACTCTCAAAAATCCCAATTAAAAGAAAAATCCATCCTTTAAAACTAGCTTTTTCCCAACTCTTAATTCCTATTGGCTCATACAGTCTTTTTTAATCTTTTATTTGTTTTCTTGCTTTAATTTCTATTTTACCACTTTCTTGCACAACACATTTTCTATTTAATTAAATAAATTATTCTAATAATTATCCCCACCTGATAATTAATTAAAATAATTAAAATACCTTTAATATTTAATTATTATTTAATCAAAACACATGACTTTATAAAAATTAAATAAAACATTTAAATAAATCAACATTAAAATAACCAATTATTATCCACATTCAATTCACTAAATCACCACCGATTAAACACTCACATTAATAAAATACGACATACACAACACAACCACAATGACGACAATTACAGAAAATAAATAATACCAGACAAACGAGACGATCTGACATCATGGGACGGAAGGACTTCATCGTCACCTTTGTATCAACATTTATCCGTTGGGTTATTTGGTGCTCGCCCTGTCCTGCCGAAGCAGGTGGAATCGAGACTTATACCTGCAATCCTGCATACAAACGAAGCTGTGTACATGTGCATATATACATATATATCAAAGCATTAAATCAAGATACTGCATTGTGAGAAGGAATCGCAACATAACAGGGAACTCGTGAACGAGTGATGCTATATTGTCCTTCGTCACACCTATTCTAACAATAATAACATAATCAATGAATTACATTTCTAACTAACAATCATCTCATAACATATTAATTTAAATCACTGCATTAAATCATAATTCAGAAAATCAACTGATATAACTAACCATAATGTCATATAAGTAATCATGTCCACAATGAAATAACATCATTAAGCATCTACTAACCACATCAAACAATAACAGTGTTATCAAATGTCAACTAACCGAATCAAACAATACTAGTACCATCAGAGTATCCAAGCAAGGCACAGAAAAATAATAAGTCTAAATAGTATGAGGGTATTACAATGGGCATGCTCTGCCAAATATGATGAACTAGGGCATGAATGAACTAAATGTGTTACATAATATCCATAGATATTAAATTATTTGGATGATAAAAAAAAAACTTCAAAAATTGTAGACATAAAGAAAGATTAAATAAAAACTAAAATGAGATACACTCTTGACAATCTTTGTTTGGGATTTTTTTTCTAGCTGCTATTTGGTTATATGTTATATTATTTTCCAAATTAGAACTTTTTTTATTATGATCAATTAGAATAGACTCTTCAAGAAATGCATAAATATATTGTCTTGTGTAAGAAGCCCATGAATAGAAATAATAATTTGTTGATAAATCACAAGAGATAAGTCTTTGCAGTCAAACACAAATCTCTAGATTTTTCACACTGATCCAATAATTATCGCCAATGAATCAAAACAGTAGTATCAATCTTAGTTCAATGATATACGTCAATGTCAGATTCATAATTAACAATCAATTTTAGATACTCCACACTGGACACTGAAACAAATTGAAAAGTTGTCTTTATTTGCATCTCCTCTAGAAACTCATCTATCTTGTAAGTCAGGTAACATCTGCAAACACTATGTACTGGCTTGTGCTGCTAGAATTGGAAGTCATGTAAATTTTTGTAACATACTGGCTAGTATAAGTTCTACACTAAGGGCCTCTACCATTTTTATGGAAAAAAAACATGATAATGGGTCTCTTTAACCCAATACTAATTTACTGAAGAAGACCTATGGGGATGAGTAATGAATTGAAAAAAGAAGACAATTCATTATCACAGTGGTACTCCCACCGTTTGAAGTTAAACCAAGAGGTATATCACGATAGAAGTTTCCAAGTCAACTTATTAAAGGCTTTGGACATATCCAATTTGATAATCATTCCAGAATAACAGTAAAATTTTGAGAGATTGAATGGTTCTCCTAGTGTAGGTGGATTTGCAAGGTGTACTTTACTCTAAAGCATTCTCATGAGGTCAAACACAATGATAATAAATATGAACAATATCTAAGGTATATAGAAATAAATGTCTTGTTGGCTTCAACAAGGGGTCTTTTAAACCAAATTGGCATCTAGCATGGTCATGACTTAAAAATTAACCAATATTATTATACCCTTATTGTACCCTACCCTTTATTAAACCCTAATTTAAGCCTAACTCTACCACTTACCATAGCTCTAACCTTAGCTTCAAGTTTTATTCTAGATTAATAATTTTAATCCTAACTTAACATTAACCCTAACCCTATTTAAACAATAATCATAACCCTAATTAAATCCTAATTGAACCCTACTTGAACCTTAATCTAAATGAACCCTAACCTTAACCCTAATTGAACCATAAACCTAACTCTAATTAAACCTTAATTGTAAACTGAACTAAAATAAGCCTAATTGAACCCTAATTGTAACTTGAACTTGATTCTAATCATAACACTAATTGAATGCCAACCCTAACCCTAATTGAACTCGAACCCTGACTCTAATTGAACCTTGTTGTAGGGGTTAAATTAGGGTTCAATTAGCATTCTAGTTAAACCCCAATTGTAAGATTAACCAAAATAAGCCTAAATAAACCCTAACTATAACTTGAACTTGACCCTAATCATAACACTAATTCAAACCATAGAAGTATGACATACCATAAAAATTCAAGTTTAACCAACACTCTTTCAACATCCAGTTTGCTTTTAGTCATCAACATTAAGATAGAACTTCTGACACCATTAAGAGAGATAAATGTTCCGACCAAATTTGTATTACATCGACTACAATAGTGGTGTACCATGTGAAAACTCTAGGTGTTAATAATAGTAATATCTAACCCCTTTTATAGATTATGCCATTCACCTGACAATATTTTTAGATTATGACATTCTCAATGGAGATTAGGCAATCTATTGATAGACGTAATCAAGGATACTTATAAGCATGATATAATGATTTTACTCCAAATGAGAACAATGGCATGGGTACATTAGTTCACATCATCATTTGTGACATGCTCATCTAGGACTACATCGAAAACAAATTCATGCTTCTCTACATATGCTGTCAAGTCCATCTAAAGGAAAAAAATTGTTTTAGTCATAATACAACATTGTGGTCTCTAAGCTCAATGCTACTATAATTGCTTTCAAAATCTAGGGAAAACTAAGTTGCTCAAATTCACTATGTTATCCAATAGATATAAATTTTTGAAACTATTTAAGGATGATCATGCTTGAGTTGTCAAAAGATAATATTTTGATAAGATTATAATATTACATGATGTTATAGATTAAGAAACGTAATTGTACTTGTTGTGTAGCCAAATTTTTTTGAGGATGAGGTAGTTTATTTTTTATAGTTTAGAATGAACATGTGTGGATGAAAGGAATTGAGAGGAATAGAAAGAGTTTTTTCAGGTAAACATAGTTACAAACAATCTGCACAGTTTGTCAGGTTTTCCTAATTGATAAGTAGGTATCTACTTGAATATTAACTTATAAGGTTGAAAGGAATTGAGATGAATATGCATAGCTAGTTATGCTTTCCTACTTAACAAGTAGAGGAAAAAAAAAAAAAAATATATAAAACAAATATTTCTTAAAAATCTATATTTGACTCAAATATTAAAATGCATATATTTAATTTTTATGTTCTTTGAAAATTAAAATTTGTTTTGAAGATAGTTTTTTTTCTAAAATAATTTTATGTGGCTCAAACCCATATTCTTATGAAAAGATCTTGAAGGAAATTATGTTTTTCTTATAAAAAAAAAATCTAATAATTAAAATAATTTTTCTTTATATTATTTCCTCTAAATTATTTTACTCAATCAATTTATTTACAATTTTTAAAATCATATACGTTTCATTACTTCAATAAATTAAAGTTTAATATTTTATGATAATATTTTTATTCAAATATTAATATAAAAAAGGGAATCATGTCAATTTTAATTTATATAGTTATAAATATATATATTACTAATTAATACATATATAAATATAATAATTATATATATATATATATTTATTTTAATTCAATATAAATATTTAAAATATATATTTACAGCGTGCATAAATCCATGGAGAGGCCAATGGCCTTGTTACTTTAAAAAAATTAATAAAATTTTAATTTTATTATTAATTAATATTTATTTTTAAAAAAAAATTTATAATATAATATAAAATATATATATTTGTCTTTACAAATATTTAAATTTATTATATATTTATATATATATTAAAATATTTAATATGAACATTTAAATTGGATATGAAAATTTAAACTTGGCTAAAACTAAACATTTTTTTTAATTTAAATGAGAAGAAAAAAATCTTTAAATTTAGACTATTTATTTAATTAATATAATAAAGTTATTTATTTCCTTATTAATTATTAATTAGTTAACATTTTTTATTTCACAAACTAACATATAGTAATTAATATAAGTTGTAAATAGAAGGTGAATTATTTCTAAAACAAATATGATAGAATTTGTGATTGATTTAAATGATTAATTTATTAATATTAATTTAAATTTGATTTAAAAGTAATTACTGTTAATTTTAAAGTTGATTTTTAAAAATAATAAATATTTTATAAAAGTAATTAGTATTTATTCTAAATAATTATTGTAGTCTTAATTCATTTATTTTGCAAAACGTATCTTAGTAATTAGAGTTAGTTCAAATTTCAAAGCAATTGAAAATTTGTTAGTTTAAATATATGTTTAATAAGTGTTGTTTTAGAATTAATTTATGACAAAGAGAGGTGATTAGTATTAATTTATTTAAATTATAATATAAAATAATTTACAAGGTATTCATTTATTTTTAAATAATAATTAATTAATTTATATTAAAAAGTAAATTTTTTGAGTAATTGGTATTAATATTTTGAAAGAATTAGCTCAATTAAATTTATGCTACAAATCAATTTAGTATTAAAGGTAATTAAAAATAGTTGAATTTTGATGTTATATTGATAAATTAGTTAGCATTTGTTATTCAAAGTTTAAATTTTATTAATTATTATTATTATTTTAATAATGCAAAGGAAAATAGTAAATAAATGTTACGTACCCAATGTGAGGGGTAATTAGTAAGTAATTTAATGAAAAGTAATTTATTTTTATAGTGTAATTTAATAAAAAGTAATTTATCTTTATAGTGTAATTTAATTTTCAAAATAGTTAGTATGGTTTACCTCATTGAATTATTAGAAATAAACAACCTAAGTTTAAAAAAACTCGTAAAAATTAGTTAAGATTCCGAAATGGAAGTAATGGAAGTGCATTAATTGCTTATATCGGGTGAAATTTGTCTACCAATTAGATTGAAGAGAATTGAATTTTGAAATATGTTTTGTTATATAATTGGCATGTATACATTGATAATAGATAAAAACAAATCAAATAGAAAAAATGCTTCAGCTCTCATTGGTTAAAAAGAGAATTATTAATAACTAGTTAAGATTTAGTGGTGCCTATAGTTCCCTAGTAGGAACTAAAAAGATTCAAAATAACGAAATAGATTAATTGCAAGTGAAAAAAATAAAAAAATTTGATTATGGTCTTTGTGGCAAAAAACTTGAAAAGTTGCGATAAAAAGTTTATGCTTCTTGAAAATCCGCCCTTATCGCTCAAAGTTTTGTAGCCAATAAAATTGAGGAAAATTAATTTTTGAAATTTGAAAAGTTAAAAATCTTGCATATTTACTTTAACTATATACAAATATTTGTCAAACAGAAAAAAAGTTGGAGTTCTCATTTGTTAAAATCAAAGTTATTATGCTTGTTAGGAAAGAAGGGGTTGCCTATAGTTCCTTGGTAGAACTAAAAATAAATGTATTTTCAATGTTTGTTTAGGTAGTTTAAAGATATTAATAATGTAGCAATCACTAATGATTAATTTTTTTTCTTCATGGTTTGAAATAGATTGGTAAGTAAAATTTATCAATAATAAGTAAATTTATAATTGATTTTTCTTGATAAGTAAATCAATATTTCATAAAGACATCTATAATTCTTATTTGTTTTCTTAATTATATTAAATTATATTTTATTAAATTGTTAAAATTTAAGTTGCTTATAAATTTTATGTGTTTTATAATTAACTTGATATTGTGTATAAAAAAAGGTTTAAGTTATGAATGTTATAATATAAAAATAAATTTGTTTCAATGTTTATTTATTCTTGAACGATGTAGGAATAATGTTGCATAGTAATGATTAAATTTTCTTGATTGGTAGTGATATTGTGAAATTATTCTATGTTAATTTAATGTTATGAATGCTATATAATATAAGAAAATATTTTACCTAATATATTTTAATGCATCTTGCATATTTTATAAACAAACATCCTAAAATAAAAATGTGATTGTAAAAATACAACAATAGTGAACATACATTTAAAGTTAAAAGTGAAATTATAAAAAAATTCGTTTATTTTTATTTTTTCTTTTATAAATATAATTTTAGTTACGTCCAAGGAACTATAGGCACCACCAAGAAGTTACGCTAGTTATTAATAACTCTCACTTTAACCAATGAGAACTTGAATAATTTTTCTATTTGAATTTTTTCAATCTATTATCAATGTATAGATGCAAATTATATAACAAAATATATTTCAAAAATCAATTCTCTTGAATCTAATTGGTACACAATTTTCACCCTATATAAGTGATTTTGGTGCTTCCATTACTTCCATTAGCGATTATTATGGAATGGTGGGTAATCACTGCATAGTAACAAATCATACTTAGTATTTATCTATTAATCTTTATGCTTGTATAATCCTACATTGTAACAAATCATGCCAAGTATTCATCTGGCCAATCTTATATATATTGTAAACAAATCATACTTCTGTTTAAAATATTTTTGAGAATTAAAATAGTTAAATTATATTGATAATTAATATTTTAATTTTTAAAGAAGATTATGGTTTAATCAACAAATTTATATTTACATTTTAGTCTTTTTTTAATAACTTCCTTAATTTTTAGATGTTATGGCTAATCTTATCATTCAACCTATTCATTAAATTTATACTTATATTTTATATTTTGAAATATTTATTTTATATATAATTTAGATTTTTTTTTACATTCTTTTAGATTAGTGTTATAAATTGACTATTCTTTTCATTGTTTTAATTAAAAAGAGTTAAATTTTTAATAAATAATATTTTTTAAAATAATAATTTCTACATTCTTAATACATAAAAAATGTGCTAATATAATAATTAGGTTTTCAATTTTACCAAGTAAAGGTATATATTTTTAGTTTCTATAAGATGTAGTTTGACTGAATGACTTTCTAATTTCACAAAGAGACTTTTTATCTCTTTTTCATTATTTTTAGGTTAAGCGTTATCTGATGGTAATTATTTTGTTGCTTTTAATTATATTTTGATATTTTTTAAATTAATTAGAATTTGAAGACTATTATGCTATACTATGTATTTACTTATTTTATTAGGAATTTTAATAGTCACTATTTAATAGAGTGAAAAATGTGTTGCCTATAAATAGGATGGGCAATTTTTTAAGTGTGAATAATTCATGTGATCTTTACCTTTCTTTTTAATATAAATAAACTCCATCATTATAATAATTATGTTTTTCCATTTTTCAGAGTAAAGACTTTTTATTTATTTATTTATTTATTTTTGCATAGCATTTGACTACTGATATAATTTAATTTTTAAATGGTTTGTTTTAGAAAAAGTATAGACACCTCAACCCACAAAACAACTAAACAACTAAAAAGGAAAAACACAAGCATAAACAAAGAGAGTGAAAGACATATGGGCAATAGCCTAGCACAAATAAAGCACAGAAGAAAAATACAAACTACAACAAAAATTGTTAGCCTTACCATTCAACCTATAATTTATAAATTTCTAGCCCCCCAAAAATTGTTGCTATAGATAGTATATATTTTTATTTGTTAAATATTTTTATCTCTTAGTTTTCGTTTTCCCTACATACTATTTGACTAGCAATATAAATGCTTAACTTAGTGTACACATCATTTTATTGAAATATATTTTATTAAAATTTTATGTTGGTTTCATTCTTAGTTTTGATATTTCCAAAAGAATAATTGTTTAAGACATCCACTATAATAATTAAGTTTAAAAATTCTCAACTCCTTTAATTTTTTTATTATCTTATGTTTTAATTATTAATATAAATAATTTTAATTTTAATAATTTTCTTCTTGAATCAATCTTTTATTATGATTTTTAATTTATTCAATCTTTAATACTTACCTTTTTTGATTAATCAAAATAAAAAAATATTATCTCTCCTATATTTTTTTTGTATCAATGAATTATGGTTAATGTAAGCATGCAAGATCAAAATAATAAAAATAGGGAAAATAGAAATCTAAGTATAAACTCTAAAAAACAAATTACCACATTTTCATTAGATTTTTATATTTTAAAATAAATTAAAATTTATGTTATATATTTTAATATTTATGTTTTTATTTGAAATTTAAATAGTCACTTCATGAAAAAATAGTGTTATAAGTAGTATATTGTTTTATTTTTTATAATTTTGAATAACATATTTTCTCTTAATTTTTGTCTCCTATGTTACCAATATAAATCATTTAACTTAGCTTGTCTATTTTATATTTTCCATTCTATTAAATTCAAATATATAAAATAATCTAATAACAAATTCAAATAATATATTTTTAATATATTATATTATTAATTAACAACATATTATAATATATACAATATATAATAGATATGTAACATATATAATATCTAATATATAATTTTAACATCATTATAATATTATAATATATATACAATATATATATGTAACATATATACCATCTAAAATATAATTTAATATATTAGAACTAAAGTTATAACAACAAATACAATCCTTAACTTAATCATTTGTTCTTCTTACACAAGAGTCCCACCTCATCAATAATTTCATTTCTAACTTCTTAAAACATAACTATTTAATAATTTTTTGGCAGGAACTTCGCTGCCCTACAGCTCTTATTTTATTTGTCGTCTGCCTAGTAATGCCTACTTCTCCTTTTAATGAATGTTTTATTTTGCAAGGGTTGATTTAGTGCTGCCATTGATCTATTTCCTGTAGATATCAACGGTGCCCGCCATCCCATGATCGAGAATTCAAGGATCATTGAAATCCGCAGTGGAAATACGTGTCCTATCCCAGGGGGATCAAATTTGAGCTATTGCTGACCACTACCATTTGATCAGAGCCATTCTCGGGCATCCCGCTGATGGTGCTTGGGTTGAATTAAAAAATCGCGGGTAGGTGCCAGTGTCTCATCAGATGAAGCCTAAAGAGTAAAGGTGTAGCCCGCCCGTGTGAACCCCAAAGGACATAAACATAATAATTACAGCACAATTTTTTTTATTATTATTTTTTTTTAAAGTAAACATAACATACATGTATTACACATTAAGTCATGACATGAATTCCATTTAAGCAGATTCACTAACACATACATCCCTTGGGGAACATGAGGAGTCATTACAAGACTGAGATCCACACAACAACAATAAAGAATAAAATCCAAAGATATAATCCATAACAAAATAAACATTAACAAATATAACACATACAAGATAATCATTGATAAGAAACCATTTGAGTAAGTACAACATATACATAATTAACTCAACACAATGAATAACAACTGCCATGGCCAATAATCACACTGAGTTTAACATTACATTACAGTACAATGTTCTAGAGGTACAATGATACAAAAGTGTTTCCAATATGCACGGAAACCATGCAACAAGAATCATAATACAAAGGAATAGATGAAAACTGGCTCCATGACGGATACAACTTTGGAGTCGTTGCAACACCACCAATCCACACCTCTCGATCCTCGACTGGGGACCCAATGGGGTGCTTAGCGATTCCACTAACCATGTGAGTCCGAAGACCCACCCCCGTTGCGAGCTAACAAGAAAGACCACAACCAAGAACATCCAAGCAGAGGGAACCACAAGACTCAACATACAAAAGTATCATAAAAATCAAAGGATTACAATGACATAATCAACAACATCCAAAGAGTGATAAAATATCTTAAAATCATAAATCTCATCACATAAATCAAAGCATTAACTTCGTAAAACAAGTAACCAAAGGAAATCCGCGAAAACACTTCCAAAACAAAAGGAATTAATAAAAACATAATACAACACCAAAATGCAATTAAACAATATAATAACATCATAGCACAGTATCATAAGATATAAGATTGTAAATCAAATATAAATGAGATCATACAAGACCGCAAAACATACTAAAGATGGATTAAAACAATAATCATAATTCAATTTAAATCAATTTAAAACAACAATCTAAACCAACTCACATAACCTACTTCCAGAGGAACACAATAAAGTAAAACAAATGGGCAACTAGGGAAGAGTGTCATCGCATAGCCTACATAGGTTCTCCTAGCCCTTCCTCCAAACTGAGGCACCGGCCCCCATCTATGGGATCTCCTGGCCCTTCCTCCTACTTGAGGCGCCGGCACCATAGGGTAGCTCATGCGGAGCCATAGACCTCTCGTGATGACGAGGTCACGACCTTGCCAACCACGGCCTTCTCGGCCTTCCATTAGTCTGCGAAAGCACTAATGAAGACGAGGCATACATTTTTTTTAATCTTATAATGATATTACTACCCATCCCAGCTAAGTTAATTATTAGGTTTTCACTTGATTACTAACTCACTCATGGGTTCTCCTGTGCTCTTCCACTTATGCGGGGTGCCAGCCCCCACGAGGAGCCACTCTCCCTAGAGACCCAACAACATAAAAAACCAAGGGTTGTACCATCATAATTTGATCAAAGAATCAAAACATAAAAGCGTGCGAGGCATTACCCATCTCGCTAACAAGTACAAAATCAGAGTCCCACAAAGTTCCGTACAACCCTTTCAAAATAATGATACCAAAACACTAGTCACGCCAAGGGCACATAAAGAGAGAACATCAACTGACAATCATCTCAAGCCTCTGGAAGTCAAAAGAATGTCAACCCACAAATAAGGTAAAATAAAGCAATACGGTCCCAACACAAAAACTTAACATACGAACATCTCCTCAACCAAAAGGACTCAAGCGGGTGACCGAAATAATAAGGATCCATCAAACTCATTCGTTGATCAAATGTGAACTCAATAAATAAAATCACCTAAGAAAACCAAACAACTCAAGAGATACATCGAAATAAATTCATCATAATAATCATTAAACATGGGGATACACTTAATGAACAACAATAAACAAACAAACACTTTCTATCCATCCGCAAGGACCAAAATTCTAATCACAACCTTATGACACAAAAGAGCTCCCTCCATAAACAAAGCTCAGATAAAATAAAATACATAATCAACTTGTTACAAATCAACCGGCTCAAACCATCAAATCAATCATGAAACAAGTAAGCATCCTTATAGAGAATTTACGAAGAAGGGAATAAGGAAATAGTCATCATTTAGAAAATCATCTATTTTACATAAACCCTACATTTATCCAAATATACACAATCAACTCAATAGTAAGACATTTCTTCCACATATAAAATACTAAGTAATCACCAATACTCAAAGTATTCTAAGTTAAATAATCTATCAATTTCTTACTCACCTAAAAGACTATATTTAACAAACTACCTTTTTGCTAATCCACAAAGAGTGATAACATTCTACTAGCATTTAAAGCTTACTTTATATCTTATCTCTTCCATTATTGAGGCATCATTTAAGTCGAACTGAAGAAATCCTACCACTATAGGTATCCATATATACATATAAAGACATTTCATCAATTAACTTCTTTAGAAATATTCCAAATAAATAAATAGAGCTATTACCTCTTTTACTCACACATAACCATTACTATTGGAGCAATTTTAATGTTTCTAATTCCATTAATTGAGAACCCAACAAATTCACCTTAAAATAATTTAACAAATACAAGCATTTAACGAAACCTTTTGATTAAGCAATTATCAATAATTATGACCTTGTCAAGCATTATTCCTTCCCTCAAGACTAATTACTCACAATAGATATCTAAAGTAACAATATTCCCTTGGGGCTCTTATAAATAAATTAATTTTCCATATTAATTATTTTCAAATTTACTCTTCTACCATATAACAACTTAAGAAACTTCTCAAATAACTAACATAACTCTTTAACCTAACCACATAACTTATTTAGTTAGATTCGTTAAACAGTGTTTCAAGGTTTTGTAATGATACTTATTCCAAGAACTACCAAAGCGACACCTAAATATACTAAGTTCATTTATCTTCCTTGCTATTCGAATTTCTCATTATTCATCAAGGAATTACTTTGTTACCAAACAATTTTCATCAATTTCTACATACACAACATGAATACAATATTTACTTCAATATAACTACAGTGAGAAATGAGAACATTTTGTTATTTATTTATATATCTATGAAGAATAGATTATTGTTTGAAATGCCTTCTACCAGATTATTACCTATATATATTATGACTATAGGACTATACTATACTTAGATCACTGCCTATGAATCCTACTATCACTTCAACTTAATCTTTTCACTACTTAAAACTACAACGAACTCAGCAATATCCTGGAACAGTGACTATCATCTGAAGCATATACACATACTAATCAATCCATGAAACTGGAGAGATTATTTAAACTATTAAATTTCCCATTATGACCAGGTGAGACGGCTGAGACAGATTGCAAACAGAATCAGAGAGTTTATTTAAATCTATACACTCTGCCACTGACAGGTTATCTAAGAAATCAGAGAGGTTATTAAGTTTACTGCACCTTTGCTAGTCTAAAGTTGCAGCTGTGATGGAAAGCCAATGATATCAGGGAGATTATAAAAATTTAGATTACCAGACTATGCGAAGGAGCTCATCTAAACGCTGTATCCAATAACATCAATTTCCCTCAGCTTCGACTGAACGGAGGTAATTGGCAAAGGCTTGAAACATTGCGCAGACCAAGAGAATTAAATAATCTACTCATTGGTCCTCAATTTCTTCACTTGAACAATCTGCTCATTGACGGCATCAGAGAAGACACACGAACCAGGCTTCCTCCAAGTTTGAGATGGTTACGGTTGCAAAAAACGTGAGAAGCCATTTTCCTTCAGTCTTGCGGATAACATTTAATTATGTACAAAGCCTCAACTCTAAGTGACAGGTTGCCAAGTATATTAGAAAGTGAATATTGGAATTTGGAAATATCGCCATCTACTTGCATTATTATCAAATCCCAAATGTTTTCCCCAAGACTAAAGAGAAGGAGTCAGGTGAAGTGCAAATATGTGACTTATGAGGAGGAGAAATAATGTTCAACCTATCTTTTGAACTTGACGCATATCTGGTTGGTGGGGAGTTTCCAGAGATATGCCAGTTTGGACAATATTTTATTTTCAAGTGCTGCAACTGCGATAGATTCTCAGAGGAATCAAGCAGGTAATTTAAACCTTTAAACTTCCTATTATGCTCCTGTGCGCGACTGAGACAGGTTTACACAGAAACCAGAGGTTATTTTAACATTTAAACTTCCTATTAAGCTCAGGTGCCGCGGTGAGATAGGATGACAATGAAATCAGAGAGAGAGATTATCTTAATCTTTTAACTTCCTATAAATTTCAAGTGCACGGCTAGGACAGATTGATAAAGCAATCAGAAAGATCATTAAATTTTATAGACAAAGCATTTGCAATACCAAATTTTGAATGACAATACGCAAACATGCCCTCTGATATAACTTGAAGATTCAACCTTGAATGAAATACGCAAAATATTAAGGCAAGAAAGAATGAAGGTTGTTTGGCCTAAGAGAAAACACTGCATGCATACATAAAAGAAAGAGGACCTCCAGAATAAACGAACGAGAGACATCAATTCACAGTATAGACTAGATATGAGACAAAGTAAATACATAAGCAAATACCTCGACTAGAAGATGGTACTTTTGCAGCTATTAGTCCATATGGTATCGATGGCTTCCTGGATTTCTCTCCTCTTCTGTCCTGCTGCCTGGCCTAAGTCCTGCACTTCCTTTATTGTAAATCCCTTCTGTTGAATCTCGACCTCCATCTCGCGGGGTATATCTCTTTTTTTTTTACCTCCTTCCCAAAAGCTAAAAATAACTATTATTTATTTTACAAATTCTATAGTTCTCTTCAACTTCCAAATGCTCCAAAGGTGAAGTTTCTTTCCAGCTTTTCTTCTTTTAAGACACTTCAACTTCCTATCTATTTAAATTCCTTATTATGTTAATTATCTTTTGAAGATTATTTTGTTCCTAATTATTATTAATTTCAATTTAACAATTTACGTCAATTTACGAATTAATTTAATTTAATCATTTGCTCTAAATCATTTGATTTGATTTAATTGATTATTATTTTAATTTCTAATCATATTTTAAATAACCTTGCAAATCACTTATGATCTAATTAATTATTTAAACATGACTACTAACATATTATATTTTCCACACAATCAAATAACGCAATAATCAATGAAGCACACACAAATACTCACACAAAAGTTCAAAACAACTGACACGGAGGGGTATTACATCAAAGTGTTTGTTTGTTTATTGTTGTTCATTAAGTGTATCCCCATGTTTAATGATTATTATGATGAATTTATTTCGATGTATCTCTTGAGTTGTTTGGTTTTCTTAGGTGATTTTATTTATTGAGTTCACATTTGATCAACGAATGAGTTTGATGGATCCTTATTATTTCGGTCACCCGCTTGAGTCCTTTTGGTTGAGGAGATGTTCGTATGTTAAGTTTTGTGTTGGGACTGTATTGCTTTATTTTACCTTATTTGTGGGTTGACATTCTTTTGACTTCCAGAGGCTTGAGATGATTGTCAGTTGATGTTCTCTCTTTATGTGCCCTTGGCGTGACTAGTGTTTTGGTATCATTATTTTGAAAGGGTTGTACAGAACTTTGTGGGACTCTGATTTTGTACTTGTTAGCGAGATGGGTAATGCCTCGCACGCTTTATGTTGTGATTCTTTGATCAAATTATGATGGTACAACCCTTGGTTTTTTATGTTGTTGGGTCTCTAGGGAGAGTGGCTCCTCATGGGGGTCGGCACCCCGCGTAAGGGGAAGAGCACAGGAGAACCCACGAGTGAGTTAGTAATCAAGTGAAAACCTAATAATTAACTTAGGTGGGATGGGTAGTAATATCATTATAAGATTAAAAAAAATGGATGCCTCATCTTCATTAGTGCTTTCGCAGACTAATGGAAGGCCGAGAAGGTCGTGGTTGGCAAGGTCGTGACCTCGTCATCACGAGAGGTCTATGGCTCCGCATGAGCTACCCTATGGTGCCGGCGCCTCAAGTAGGAGGAAGGGCCAGGAGATCCATAGATGGGGGCCGGCGCCTCAGTTTGGAGGAAGGGCCAGGAGAACCCATGTAGGCTATGCGATGACACTCTCCCCTAGTTGTGTTTTACTTTATTGTGTTCCTCTAGAAGTAGGTTATGGGAGTTGGTTTAGATTGTTGTTTGAATTGATTTAAATTGATTATTGCCTTAATATATCTTTGGTGTACTTTATGGTCTTGTATGATCTCATTGATATTTGACTTATGACCTTGTACTCTTTTGGTACCGTGATATGATGTTATTATATTGTCTAATTGCAATTTGGAATTGTATTATGTTTATTAATTCAGTTTGATTTAGAAGTGTTTCTGGATCTTCCTTTGGTTACTTGTTTATTGGTCATTGCTTTGATTTATGTGATGGGAGTTGTGATCTTAATTTATTATGTTGACTCTTGGATGTTGTTGCAATTCTTGAGTTTTATGATACTTTTGTATGTTGTGAGTCTTGTGATTCCATGTTGGGATGTTCTTGGTTGTGGACTCTTCTTGTCAGCTCCTAGCACGGGGGGTGGGTCTTCGGACTCACATGGTCGGGTGGAACGTGCTAAGCACCCCATTGGGTCCCCAGTCGAGGATCGAGAGGTGCAGATTAGTGCTGTTGCGGCGACTCTAGAGTTGTATCTGTCTTGGAGCCAGTTATGATATTGTGCATCATGTTATCTTGTGTATGGTTTCCATTTATGTTTGGAAACACTTTTGTATCATTGTACTTCTTGAACATTGTATTGTAATGTACTGTAACCTTAAACCTTATGTGGCTATTTGCAGTTGTTATTCAATGTGTGAAGTTAATCATGCATATGTGGTATTTATGTACACAGATGGTTTCTTATCAATGCTTTAGCATGTATGTGTTATATTTGTTAATGTTTACTTTGTTATGAATTATATCTTTGGTTTTATTCTTTATTGTTGTTGTGTGGATCTAAGTCTCGTAATGACTCTTCGTGTACCCCAAGGGATTTATGTGTTAGTGAATCTAATTAAATGAAATTCATGTCATGTCTTAATGTGTATTACATGTATGTTATGTTTACTTACTTTAAAAAAAAAAATTGTGCTATAATTATTGTTTAATTGTCCTTTGGGGTTTACTGCAGTAGGCGTTACAAAGTGAAATAGAGAGCGAGAAAGGGCACCGACCCTAGGTTAAGGAGCCGCCCAGTGAAACCCGGCAAACCCTCATGCCTGCAACCTTTAGAAGAAGCATCATGTAAAAGCCCGGGGACCATGATTAGACCCTTATATATATATATATATATATATATATATATTATATGTGCTCCATGGCGGATCTGGCCAGAGTGATTTATCACGCATGGAAAAAAAGTATCCACCAGGCTTGACTGCAATTTCTACACAAATATAAAAGAGGATTTGTTAAAATCTACGTCGAATAAAAAACAACAAAGAATTAATTAGATTATTAAGAATTTTCAAATGAAATAAATTTTCCATGAATTTAAAGTTCCAGATCTAAAATTGCAAACCCTTGTAACCTGCAAGGGAATGAATAATAAACAAGGTTTAATGAAAATAAAATTGCAAGCAAACAAATAAGATAAAATCACAAGAAGATATAGGATGAGAATGACGGAAAAGAAGAAGCAATATTTTGGAAATCTGTAGGTAAAATGGTATTTCCTCAATCTTCCTTTCAACCTACAACAAAAAAAAAATACTGGAGAAATGAGTAAAAGAGAGAGATAGACATTTTAATAAGTTGCTTTATAAGATAGGGTTTCAAAAAAGTGTTGCCCTAAAATCTAAGGTTGAGATTCCATCTCATCCAATGGATGGGATTGAATGCTCAACATATTACCTTTTTCTCAATTTAAAATCTTATTTAAACTAAATTAATGGAGGCTTTTTCAATAAATAGGAAAGGTGAGTTGTAATTTAGTATTTAAAGAAACTTTTACAACTTAGTATCACCACCTTATTGTAATATTTAAAATATTACTAAAAGGAAAAGATAGAGTTGTTTTAAATTTGTTTTATTGTAAATTAAATAACTATTCATAGATTAATTTTTTTAAGAAAAATCACAAGATATGGAATAAACTATTTTAAAATTATTTTATCCAATTGAAGAAACTTAAATACATAAAATTATGATGAATGGTTTGAATATTGAATAAACTATTGTTAAAGAGAATATTGATTATTTAAAATAGATTTTGACAAATTATTTTACCTTGTTTATATGTCTCATCTAGACAAAAAGGGATTATCAATTTAAATAATTAGTCATTATTGCAATAAAATAATAATAATAAATCAAAGGCTTCATTAAAATTATTTATATTAATAGATTGGCATAAGTGATAAATTTATGACTAAAGGTTATAAAGGGGATTTAAATTGAAGATCAAACAAGAATATTTAGTAAAGTGACCTTGAGATTTAGAATTAATTTAAGTGAGGTCTATTGGATTAAATTGGATTCCTAAGCAGTGCATAAAGTTAAAAAAAAGTCTACTTAAGCATTTAACTTGCGAAATCAATTATTTAATTAAATGAAAATGGGTTTAATACATTATCTAAATATTCAAGTCTGAATTAGCCCTATGATATAAAAATAAAAGAAGGTGAAAGTTATTACAATTGCTTAGTAAATCAATTGTCTAAATGTGGTTTAAGAAGAGGCCTTATTTAGGTGAATCAAATATTAAAATAGTCAAGTTGATATTCTAAAATAGTTTCGTAAACATGTAAGTGTGGTCTAGCAATATTTTATCAAATACAACATGATTATGGGAGAAGATCAACAAGAACTTACAACTAATTAAGTTATGTGTTATTATCTGAACAATGTCGCCATTTCAAATAACATTAGACCTTAAGAATTGTGTTGCGCAATGGTGGCTTTCCGGGAGTACATTAAGTTGTAAACATATGTTTAAAAAAAATAAAAATTGTGACATTTGTGTTATTTCCACATTAAAATGTGGGCATGACACAGCCTCCCAAGAGTTGATTTGGTATTTTTTCAACGAGGTGATTGGATGAGTTTTAATTGGTTCTGAACAGGCTATAGTTGCAAGAAGTTCAACTAAGCAACTTTGATAGTGAATATCTTTCACCTCATGATTTGTTTCTCTTAGCCATATTTTTCATTCCATTCTTGGACCGAATGTCTACATCCCTACAAGTTTTCATTGCTCGAGGAGGTCGCTTGACCAGTTTCCCAGAGTGATTTTAGAGCCCACTTGGCTAGTTTTGCTCATTTTGCAAAAATGCCTGAAAACAAGTTTTAATGGAAACCTCATTCAATTTTTCACCTCAGAAGCAATCAAAAGCTACCTTAGATCAGTTTGAGCATAAAATTTGTTTGAAAATAATTTTTTTTTAGTCGGGCCTACATGGGGCTCGACATGCTTTGCACTGTTATGATGTTGTACATGTTGCAATGATCAAATGAGGTATGGAAATCCATCAATGGTTGTTTCAAATAACTTCCAGTTTACAATGCATCATGCAAGGAAAACTCTTGAGGATAGCACCCAAGCATTTGAATATAATAAGTGAGTCTCATACTTTGAATTTTGATTCATGGCTTGTGAGTGCATTATTAAAACTTGTAAAACATAACATTTGAAGATATAAGCTCTTTACAAGTCTTTTCTGGCAAATAATATGGGATTTTCAATCAAATGAACAAGGTGATGTTTCACTTGAAGTTAGCATAGGATCAAGTCACAACACTATTTGATTTTGCTAAGTTGTTTGAGTAGGTACAAGATGATGAAAAGGAAATTTTTTTATCAGATTAATTATTGTTTAGATTCCTCTATTCATGTGAGTACACATCTATTTGTAGCTATCACTCAAGTTTTCCATGAAACTATAAATATTGACTGATTTGAAGTAAAGAAATTTTGAAAGTCCTATGTAGAGAATGAACCACTGCAAAATTAGTTGGTAGCTAAGGTGCAAGAACTAGGTCTGTCAACAATATAGAGGCTAAGAGTTTGGTGTGGATAAATCCCAAGGATGAGTCAACGCCCTTTAGGGAGGTGGAAAATTTGTATTAAGCACAGTAATAAGGAATGGTGTATGTGAATGATGCCCATTGCAACATGCTGGAATATAAAGCCACTGAATGTTCAGAGGACATTATACTAAAATTCCCAATAAAATGCCATTACAACATAATTGGAGGGCAATAAACACAAAAAATGTATTTGTTCAAGACTTTGCAGAGATTGTCAAAGACTCTAGAAATTTTCAAACAAATGTGTTTGGGTTTTGCAAGGTCGACACCATTGTTGGCTGAATGATGATGAATTTGATATTGTGTTGTGAGTAAAGGGTGCACAAACTTGTGTGGGGCTATGCATGGAAAGGTGAGAGGGCAATTTCCATACCATTTGAAAAGGTCTCAAAAATTGCAAAGCACATGGCTCCAAGGGAAGATTGGTACTATAGTGAGAATGTATTCAAAATGATTGAGAAAATTCTTCTTTGGTGCAGCTCTTCTACGAGATTAGAAAATGGTTGCTATAGAAGATGGACTAAATTCATCGAATGCAATGTATTGAGAGATAGAGAATGCCACATTTGCAGCAAATGCATTAGATGGATATGTTGCAAAGACTTTAGAAACTATCAAGCTTATGCAAGGAGATCCAATGTGCAAGTGGAAGGAGGTGTTTTTTTTGTGCAGTTGAAAATACTTCAAGGATGGAGAAGGCTTGAATATCGTAGGAAAATTTGAGAGGCTTGAACCAATAAATTTGATCTTAGGGAATGCTATAATTGTTGGATATACACAATGAATTCGATGATGAGGTTTAGGAGCCTTCAAGGAAGTTAGAGCCTCTAGCGCCAGCTATAAAGAAAAATGAGGGGAGGTGGAACACTATTGGCAATCATCCAGGGGTGATTCATGGCTGCAATGGAGGAAGGGTTGCACCAAGTTATGTGCAAATGTCGCCACTAATATAGAATATACAAAGTGGATCTATTGAAAAATATTAGAAACTTTTAAGCGAATGCAACTGGTATATGTTTGTTGGGCACCATTGAGCAAGCCATGAAGGGTATGTTTGACAATGAAAATAAAATTTTGCATTGATTCAAAAGCTATTGCTTAAAAAACCTCTCCTTGATGCC
>VDFB02339155.1:0-13600 GCA_007258455.2 Sequoia sempervirens
TTTTTGTGCTAGGTTATATGTTTCTCTTTAATATTTGAAACTTTGAAAAATATTTTTATTATATTAATTTAATATTTTAAATACAACATTAAATAAGTAACAATTAAGCTTACAAGACTTGGGTTAAAGATGGCATCAATGGGGTGTTGTCGGAGTGTGTTTTCCCACAGTGTGTAACTGGGTCGCAGCTACATTCCTTTCATTCTCAATGCATATGATTTTGCATGTGGGGATTGGACTTGTATGGTGGTTGCTTTACTTGTTTGGGGATTTGGTGCAATTGAGGGTGTGGTTTCATCATTTCTTCTGTGCTTTTCCTTTTAAGTGTCATCTGTTGCTTCTTTGTTGTCTGCTTGGGTGGGGGTGTCGACGTCCCATTGTTTGGGTGTCAATTTTCTTTGCTTAATTTGAGTTGTGTGCTTGGTGGGGGTGGTGGTTTTTCTCTCTTGGAAATGGATCTGAGAGAAGCTTCAAGGGCTAAAGAGTCTCTAGATTTTCGTATGATTGTTGGCACAAAATCTTCTTCCTTCTCAATGAGGGTTTTTAGAATAGTTTATTCTCTAATGATTCAGGGATGTATAGTTTTGCTTCAATGGGTGGACCTTGGATCCAAAAGATTGATGGCTGCCTTAAAAAAAGTAAAGAGAGGCTAGTGTTGGTAATTCAACCAAAATCAATTGCAAAGGATATAGAGTATTTTTTGAAACATGCCTTGATTTGCAAATTTATGGGAATGTGGGTTTCACTCGAATTTTTGGAGAAATGGGCTCATAGGAATTGGTCTCCCAAGGGTGAAATGGAAGTAATTTTGTTGGCTAATAGTTATTTCATGGTGGTTTTTAATTGCATGGCTAATAACAAATGAGTCTTTGAGGGCAGGCCTTACTTTCAAAATCAAGTTGGTCTATCTATTAAACCCTGGCATGCTAGCTTTAATCCCTTAGAGGAGCTTCCAAATCGAGTGTTGGTTTGGGTGTGTCTTCCTCAATTTCCAATGGAGTTTTGGTGTAGTGACATATTTCACATGGTTGTTTCGACCCTTGGGAAACTAGAGGACCCTTCTCAGCAAACACATAATAGAAGGGTTATGACTTTTGCTCACATCTATGTTGAAATCCATTTGAGTCACCCTCTTCCGGATTCTATTAAAATTCGTGTAGGGTTGTATTCTTGGGTGAAGCAACTTGATTGTGATGCTTTTCCTTTTCAATGTTGTCTTTTTCATGAATATAAACGTATGTAGTGTAGATTCCCTAGGGCCAAAGCCCCTAAGCCTCAGGCTACATAGCCTCCTCACAACCCTCCTAAGGCTGATAAAGGAAAGGTTCCCATTCCAAGTGATGTACTAGGTTCTAAGGGGTTTATTCCCATTAAGACTCATAATGGAAATCATGGTCAGAAGAGCAATTTTAAGGATCAAATGGAAGGTGACACCTTTAATCACTTTAAGGTTTTAGATGATCTCAATCAACGGGAGGTGAAGTTGGGTTTGTTGGCTTTGGATCAAGGTGCTATGGAAGTGGTTCAACAGGGATTTATTCTAGATAAAATTCACAATTCACAGGGGGATGGTGCTTTGTAAATGGATATTGATCTTAGTATGGTTATTTTAGGGAAGCTTGAGACTCTTGCGAATGTGAAGATGGGTGAGGGGGAGATTTCTCAGCCACTGGTGAAAGAAGTATTTGATTCGGTAAAAGGAAATAAGGCTTCTCCTTCCCTAGGACTTCTTTAGAAAGATAAAACAAAAGGGGTTGTTGAGAAGACCTCCAAGGTGGGGAGAAAGAAGGACTTAGAGAAAATCAAGATGATGGGGGAGACTTTGGTGGAGTTAGGATATGTTAAGACTCTGGACTCTCATTTCTCTAACCCTTTGAAATGGTCATCCTCTCATGGAATGTAAGGGGATTGAAGAGTGGCCCTTGACAAAAGTTTTTTCATGATTTGGTGAGAATTCACTCTCCTAATGCTCTTTTTATTTAGAAGAGTAAGTTTTCTATTGAGAGTAAGGTTGGTTTGGTACCGAAGCTATGGAGTCAGGGTGAATGTCAATGTATTAGGGCTCATGGTAATGTTGGGGGTGTGGCTTTCTTATGGAACCCTTTGAAGATTCATGTCCTCTTTGGTGGATTTCCTTGAAGTCATCTATCTTTACAGTCACTTCAATTTTGGAGATGGGGGAAACTATTCTTCTACCAAACATCTATGCACATACTTATTTTCCTGGTAAGCAGTATTTTTGGTCTCATATCAATTTTATTTGGAGCCTTGTTCCTCTTTTACCTTGGATTATTGCTAGTGATTTTAATGCCATTATTGAGCTAGATGGGAAAAAGGGTGGTACTACGAGGTTGGAACCCTTGAATTTCCTTCTTCATGATAATATTTTTTCCTTGAATCTTGTTGACATCAAGCCTTAGAATGGTCAATTTACTTGGAGTAATAGGAGGGTGGGGGAGAATTGTATTGCTGAGAGACTTGAACATTTCTTGGTTTCTTGTTTTTGGATTGGAGGATCTAGGTCTAATAGTTCTGAGATTCTAGACTAGAGGGGCTTAGATCACTAGCCTATTAAATTATCTACTACTTTGGTTCATGCTCCTTAGTCCCCATCTTTCAAGTTACAGCTTATATGTGGTTAAGAGATCCTTCTTCGTAGGAGCATGTGGCTAAATTTTGGTGGATGGGGAGACCTGCTCATGGCTTTGCAATGTATTCTTTTTCTAAAATGTTGTAATATGTGAAGTGTCAACTCAAATGGTGGAACAAACAATCTTTGGGAAATTTTTTTCATGCTAAGATTACTACTCAAGCTAACTTGGACATTATTACCTAGGAGATACAGGAGTTAGGTCTTTCAAAAATTTACTCAAGGATGAGGCAAAGGCTTTAAAAGCTCTAGAGGAGTGTGAGTTGTGTGAAGAAATCTATTTGGAAACAAAAATCTCATGTTAAGTGGTTACAAGAGGGGGGAAAAAACACTACTTTCTTTTTCAATTTGGTGAAAGCCAAGAGACATGGTAATTCTATTTCAATTCTGGTGAATGATAGGGGTAAAAAGTTATATTCTTGGCATGATATGTCTAGAGAAGCTTCACAATTCCTTGCTTCCTTATTTAGTGAGGATTCACAAAATGTTTTGGCGGAGGAAACCCATGTTTTTTCTTGCATTCCTTCCTTGGTTACTAGGGAGATGAATGAGCATCTTTTGAGTTACATTTCACTAGATGAATTGAATGCTATTTTTTTTCAAATAAAAAAAAGTGAAAGCCCTAGTTCCATATGGATTTCCAATTGAATTCTTTCAAAAAAATTGGGATATCATTAGGTTGGACTTATTGGAGGTGATTCATGAGTCTCAAAGGAATAAGCAGGTGTTGCTTGGGCTTTGAACTCTTCTTTCCTTCAACTCATTCCCAAATGTGAGGGGGCGGATTGGCTAAGTCAATTTAGGTATATTTCCCTTTACAATGTGGTTTATAAAATCATTTCAAAGCTGATAGTTGAAAGGTTGAAGTGATGGCATAGATGGATTATCTCTAAGGAATGAAGTGGCTTCGTGGTGGATCAGTAGATTCTAGATGGAGTGGTCATTGCTACTGAAACTATTCATTCCATGGCTTGCTCTAAAGAAAAGGTTATGTTCATGAAGCTAGATATGGTAAAGGCTTATGATAGAGTTAAGTGGTCCTTCTTACATAAATTTCTTATTGCCTTTGGTTTTGCCGAGGAATGGGCCTAGTGGGTTATGCGTTATGTCACCTCCACTTCTTTTTTAGTGTTGATAAATGGTGAGCCTTCTTCTCTTTTTGGTGATTCTAGGGGCCTTCATCAAAGGGATCCTCTTTCTCCTTATTTATTTATTATCCTTGGTAAAGGATTGGGAAGATTGTTGAAGAGTAATGTGGAGTTGGGTATTCTTCAGGTTTGGGGGTGGGGGAATGGTTTCCCTCCTCAATCACATTTGCAATTTGTGGATGATACTACTTTGATGGGTGTGGCTAAGGTCAGAGAAGCCACTAATTTGTTCAAGGCCTTGGATACTTATCTTGTCACTTCTGGTCAAAGGATTAATAAAGATAAATTTTTCATTTTCTTCTTCAATACTCTATAACCTATTCAGCAAAGTATTGCTCATATGTTGAGGTTTTAGATGGGATCTCTCCCTTTTACCTATCTTGGAATTCCTATTTCTTCTAGTATTATTTCTAGGGGATCTTGGAAAAATATTTTTGACAAGTTCCATGTGAAGGTTAATCATTGGACTCATAGATGGTTGTCCTTTGTTGGGTATGTTTAGCTACTTAAATATGTGGTGTAGGCTCTTCCAATAAATAAGTGTATGCTCCAAGTGGCTATAGTTGGGTTTAGGATTTGGATTCCTTGTCTAGAAAATTCGCATGGGATGGTAGTTTGTCTTCTTCTAAGTGGATCCTTGTGAAGTGGGATATTATGTGTAGTCTGAAGCAATTTGGCAGTCTGGGTCTGTGGCTATCATCTTTATTCAGGTTGGCACTAGCTACAAAGATTTATTGGAGGTGGTGTTTAGAATAGGATCATATCTAGCCCAAGATATTATCTCACAAGTACCTTTAGGGGGTTCCGAAGGAGGAGATTCCCCGCTACCCTTTGGTAGGGAAAGGTTCTATGATTTGGGGTACTTTTAAGAAAGGGATTGTGTTGATCAAGAAAGGATTGTTTTGGATATGTAATAGGGGTTTAAAGCTCTCTTTTGGTTTGATTCTTGGGATAGTTTTCCTCCCATTTTGCATCATTATCCTAATTTGTTGAATATTTCCAATGTTTCTTGGGCTGGTTGGTCAAGGGTGATTCATTTTAATTTTTCTTATCCCTATGGGAAAACAAAGGTGGCTAGGTGAAATGATCCTTGTGACTGACATGTTATTGGCTCAGAGGAGGACTGCGTTGAACTTCATAATATTTTGGCTGGTAGATAACGTAACTCTCTTTGGGATAAGTATATTCTTGCTTGGAGTCTAGATCCTAAGGGTGCTTTCACTGTGGCTAGTGGGTATCAAGTGTCGATGGATCATAAGTTTGGAGGGGTGGAGGTTCCCTTGTGCAAAAATATGTGGAATAATTTATCTTGGCCAAAGTGTAATTATTTTGTTTGGACTCTAGCTTGGAATAGATGTTTAACTTGGGAGAATCTTCAAAAGCGGGGATTCTAGGGCTCTTCTATTTGCATTTTGTGTAGTTGTAATGAGGAGGATTCTACCCACTTGTTTTTCCATTGGGTATGTGCAGGATCATGATGGGCCAAAAAGTGGCAATATGATGCATATGTGGCTGATGACTATTTTTTAACCCAAAATCAATGAAACAAAAAGGGTTTTTAAAGGAGATTCTTAGCTTTCCACCAATATAAATTATTCTTTACTTTGAATTTAATAAGTAATTATTATTCATTTTCTATTCAAATTATGACTAAAGTCCTAATTGATAGGTTGATTGAAAAACATCTATAGCTTTCAAACTATATCACTTTTTGAATCCAAAACATGCGTCACATTCTATGCTTTGCATACTATAGGATTCAAGAAAGAAAAATTAAATTTCATGAAGTTTTGACCAAGTTAAGGTGGTCATACATATGAGTTTTTATATTTTTAAAAAGTTGTAATAAAAATTCATAATTAATTATTTACTTGGAAAAAATTACAAAAAAATATGCATCATATCACACATGAGTCCTCTACTTATATCTAAAATATTATAAAAAAATTATAATTTTATTGTGGTTAGGGTGGCCATACAAACACCTACTTATTTTTTCTATGAAATTTAAGTACCACCATTGAAATTTCAAATTTTCACCAAATAGGTTTTGTGTTTTTAAACAAACCCTAGTAGTTTAGAAACTAAATTCAATTTGATATAGATTCTATTCTTACATATTTTTGAAATAATATAGATAACTATTCAAATTTTTACGTCAAGTTTCCTAACTCTGATTTTTCTGATTTTTTTGCCACTTAAGGGCCTATTTTTTCCATGATGATCCTACACATACCCCATTGTTATTTCTCTATGTTTCTTTGGCACTTTTGGTGAGATTTTTTGAAACATCCTTGTGTTCATGCTTCTTCCCTTGTTGAGTTATAAAGAATTATGGGTAGACCTCATTCTCAAGCTTCTTTCCTGTAGATTGTTTGGTCCATTGGGCCTACTTCATTCTTTGGAAAATTTGGCAAGAAAAGAATCATAGGATTTTTTCATGGGCATAGGCTATTGGTTCAATAGGCCTGGCATAAAATATGATGCCGGAGATGGTGGAAGCTACATGTGAAGTGGTCTATCCTTTGGAAAGGAGTGGTGATGAGATTGTGAATAGAATTTTCTTATAGGGTTATACTTCAGTCTCTTCTTGTGTCATAAGAGGTAGGCGGGCTAAAAAGAATGTTTAAAAGGTTGGTAGATGACTACCTCCTCTGGTGGATACTTTGAAGATAAATACAAATGGTTCCTCTAGGAGTAATCTTGGGCCTATTGGGATTGGTGGAATTGGACAAGATTTTTTTGGCTTAGTTTTTGTCTTCTTCTCCTTTCATAAAGGAAAACATTATAACAAATTTATGAAGGGGTTGATGATTCTCAGTGATATTGAGTGTGCTTATGCTTTGGGTTGGCATAATATTATATGTGAGTCTGACTCAGTTTTTTTTATAAATTTTTTGAATGAGAGAAACTACAATGATGTTAATTGGCATCTTTCTCTAGTTGTTCATCAGATTCTATAGGTGTTCTCTATGTTGGAGGTGGTGTCTTTCACTCACATCTCGCATGAATAGAATAGGGCTGCTAATTGTTTGGCCAAGTGGGCTTTAGAGCAAGATGAGTATTGGAAGATTGAGGAAAAGGGTTAATTATCACCTGATTATTGTCATGAATTAGAGAGGGTCCTTTTTGATGAGTTGGTTGATTGAGGTGTTTGTAGTTGTGAGGGTGGTGGTTTTGTTTGGGTTGAGTGTTCATGAGGTTTCTTTTCTTGGGTTCCTACTAGATCACTGATCTCTTTCTACTATTTACTTCTTTATTTCAATAAATTTTTTACCCCTTTTATTTTTTATTTTTAAAAATTAATCTTACATTAAATATGAATTGATAAAAAAAGGATATAGATGGTTTTTAGCTCTTTCAAATTGATATGATAATTTGTAATCATTATTAATTTATTTATTATAATTGATGATAAAAAAGAGTAACCATATATGTAGTCAAGGATTTCTGAAATGCCTCTACCATTTTTTGCATTGAAGGTTCCTCTTCCTTGCTACAGTTTGAGGTGGTTTCTTCTTCTTTAACCTTTCGTATTATTTTTGGCCTAAGGAGGAAGAACTTCCTATTGTTGAATCCTTTCTTTTCCTAGAAAATACCCCTTTCCCTTGATAATTTTTAATTCATAGCTCTACCCATGAGATACTCCTATCCACCATTACTGTCAACACCTCATCAATTGAATAATTTTCTTTCTCCATCAAATTAATTGGATCTAATTTATTGGTAACAATACTATATATACCATATAAGGGATTTGATGTATGACCATCATCAGACAATCCTTCTAGTATAGCTTCTCTTATCTTGAAATCCTCATTTGAGGAATTTTCAACCTATTATAACTCCTCTTCTACACCTTAAAATAATCTTGCAAGTCATCCCAAATATCTTTAATATTTGGTTTGCGGTGCAATTATAGCGATGCATAAAGGTTATTCATTTTTCTATTGGGATCAAAATTATCCCTCCAAACATATTGTTTCAAGTTTATTGATTACAATTCATCAATAGATATTTTGGCATCTACGATCGATAGACATGAATAGCAACTGGTTTGAATGGGGTATTTCAAACCCCCTACTTTATGCTTACTATAAAAAATTAAATTGACATCTATCATTTGTTGCGAATTAAGATTAACCTATCACTACAATGATTTGGAAGCAAGAATAGGGCTTTGTCATATATGGAGACTCAGATGTATGTATACTTGGGGAATTATATGAACCATTGTTCCCATTCATCAACTAGAGCCATGGTTTCCTTTGTTATTCTAAATCCTACATCCCTTGTGATTTGGTTAATAACTAGGTACATGAATGCATCATTTACCCATTTAAAATTCCTCTTAGATACTTTGTGCTCTAACTGTGTATAGTACTCCCATATATTTTTCTCTCCTTACCCTTCTCCCTTGACCCCTATGGTACTCAAACCAAAAAAAATTCGAAGTCTTACAACACAATATATCACATAGGAAGACATGAAAAATTGCTTGGTATCCTTTAGTGTAGTAATCTAATTATGGATGACATCAAACCCAATTTTTCCCTAGTCCAAGTATACTTCCTCTTTTATGATGATGTTAATGAAGTGAGACATCTAGTTTTCATATGTGCTAGATTCCAATTTTCCAAAGGATCTTGGCAACAAAGTGATAATGTATCCTATTCTAGACCAGAAATATGACCTTTTAAATTTTGTACCAATTTTTGCAATGGACTTTAATTTTTCCTTCAACCACTCCTTGTTAAGATAACTTAAATTTCCGCTGACATCCTTCTCATACTCTTTGATTACCAAAGATTTTTTTAATGTTTTCAACTATTTATAATGAGGAAAATCAAAGATCATTCTAATAATTTCTATAGAAAGGTTAATAATCTTTGTATCCAAAGAATCATAGAATTTTTTTTGTATAGGGTTGTAGGGTGTTGCTCCTACTAGGATGAACTCAGGGCATTGTACTACCATCAGGAAAGATGTAACATGAGCTAGCATTGATCTAGATATTTTTTGTGCCCTTGGGGTGACATCAATTGAGAAAGTGTTTGTCTAAAAGGTATCCATGTCAATATGCCCCAATTTTATATCAATAATCTTCATATCTTGAGATGTGAATTTTGAGACAAAAAGGACTCCCTAGAACTTATACTTAATTTTGAGAGAAAGTTTATTGAAATTGGTCTTCATAGATTTGGGTTACATCTATGATCCCTTAGGACTAGATTCTCCAATTAATTCAAACATTTAGGATGCCTAAGGTATTAGAAAAATAATTTTGTAATAATCCTTGAAAAATCATTGATAAAACTTGGCTTGAAAGAAAATTTATAGTTATGTCCTAAAAGGATGAAAATAGGGGGATCTCTCTTTTTGGGAGATGGAACACTAGACCTCTTTCCACTTAGTTTCACTCAAGGAAACCCTAGATATCTCAATCCAAAGGATTAATGTATGAAGATGAAGATGGTGATGTGGTATTCGTATGAAAATAATGTAAATGGCCATGACTAATTTGTAATAACTTGTAATATTGGAATGGATTGTGATCAATATGGATGCTAACTTTAGTTCAATTGTGAGGGAACCTAATCCATTTATGGAATGTGGATGGAAAATTTTCCATGGCATGGACCCATGGGCACCCAAAAAAGATGTTGTATGGGAGATCAATGTCTAGGATTTGGAAATTAGTTTCAACTATAGCTAATATGACCTATAGGAGGAGCTTTATAGATCTATTGAATTTATGCTCAGCTTTGTCATATGCTTTAGACTAATCAATAACATCATTAGAATATCCCAATTATTTTGTTAGAATCAAGCTACAAATATTAAGTCCTGATTGAACATCTACTAGAAAATGTTTGATAGTGGTTTTATGGATGTGGGATTGAAGATATAGTGGATTGTTAGGAGATGAATTGATTAAAGGCATGGATTTGGTGAAAATTTGGAGGGATTTTGGAGATGATAGGAGTCGTATAATAGCTTGAAATTGAGAAGGACCAATATCATTAGGGACACAAGATTCATGTAGGGCTTTCTCAAGGATATTTTTGTGCATGTGGGATGTTTTGAGTAGGTCAAGGATAGTTACTCATCCTAGAATTTGGTTCAAGTAATCAAGGATGCTATAATAATTTTTAGGATGGGAGGAAGATGAAGCTATTTCAATGGTAATTCAACCATGTCAAGTAGTAATGACACAATTAGGTGCTTTGATAGTT
Organism: Sequoia sempervirens; assembly: GCA_007258455.2. Taxonomy (NCBI): domain Eukaryota; kingdom Viridiplantae; phylum Streptophyta; class Pinopsida; order Cupressales; family Cupressaceae; genus Sequoia; species Sequoia sempervirens. Next base: position 10,035 of record VDFB02339155.1, read on the forward strand.
ATAGTGGATACTTGCAAAGGGCTTTGTTTGATGCTACAAATGACAAAGTTAGATGAGATATTATTGTATATAACCAATTTTCATTAGGGGATGTGTGTCCTTCAGTAGAGATCTCTTGTTGATTAATAAGATCTTTGATGGATTTATTGAGTTTCATGCATGAGGAGGTTTTCTAGCAATGGATCTTATGGTAGTCACAAAATTCACGTTCTTTGTACCAAGAGGGTTTAGGCACATCTAGACCAAAGGGATTGATTGTTGGAAGTTGCATCATGTTTGCTTAGATAATACTTTGAAGAATTATTTTTATTGGTTCACCCCAGGGGGTGTAAACTTGCCTAGTGTGTCCTTTAGGTTGAACTTTAGGAATAACCATATGTTTTAGGGAGCTAGGTTGTTTAGGGATGATGATGGTGAAGTTATTTTTATATTTTGAACATTTTTTTTGAATTCGTCACACTATTATTGGCCATGTTTAGTTTTATTTAAAAAATGGGATTCATCAGTATATTAGGGTTTATTTGCTATGTCTTCTTATTCTTTATGTATAGATTAATCCTTATTTAAATTATTTACTTTCTCCTCTATTACCCTAATACAATAACAATCAATAACCAATAGTTGGGTAAATGATTTTTTAGTGAAATAATTTCCCTCTAAATTTTATGAGGTACAAATCCCTTGTCTGATAGAGAAAATCTCAAATTTTTTTAATTTTACAATTTAAAATGGTTATGCTTTTTAATAGAAAGTAGGAAAGGCTAAAATAAAATGATCATCAGGAAAATGTAAAAGAATAAAGATGGATCTTATCAAGTTTACAATATGTATTATGTGGGAACAATTAGAACATGGGACAATTTACATCCCACATAGCGTATATTAATAAAATTATCATTTAAAACTAATCTCAAACACAAGAAGATTGAATATCAATAGATTTTCACATGCACATGAAAAGATGAAAACTAACTAAATAAAAAAAACACATAGATTATAATGGATTCCATTCATTAATATATCCAAAATTATAAGCTCATAGATGCAAAACCTTCTCTTTAGTTCAAATCATTTCCTACATATTCCTTTCTTGTAAAAAAATTTGTAAAGAGTCCCTCAATTACAATGTAGTTAATATAAACATTTGTAAAGTTAACCATTTCCTGAGAGTAACTAAAAATTAGATGTTAAGAGTTCCTTAAACATCTCAAGACCTTAAGGTTCTTTTTAAAAAGATAAAATAATAAAACATGAGGCACTACTAATGTGGAACATTATCAACATCCTTCTCTTGTGATGACTAGACAACTTGCATGGATATTTAAGCCTAGTATGTTTGGAAACCTTTGATTATTGGAAGCATCTTGCTATGTTGAGGAAAAATTATATTTTTAGTTCTTAATTTCCATAAGGCTTTAATTCCTAGTACCAAATCTACCTTACTAGAGAAGGTTGGCACATGCCCAATAAATTAAGATGTACACTAAAATCAAATTTTCTCAATCTCCTCATGCTTTCCACATTAACACATTGTTTCTTAAAGATATTCTCAATTATTTCCTTAAATATTCTCCTCATTACATCTATATTGTCATCTTGAGTAGCATCTTCTTTTTGGAGATGGACACCCATTCAATTAAAATAAGTCTTTGAATTTAGTCCTCAATTGATTACAATCCTTGATAATTTTATTTTTCTAATTTTTTCTTAGAAATGAGAGCTTTTCATTCAATAATTTTATTCCACATAAAATATCTACCATCATTATTTCTCAGTAAGATCTACGTAGCTACTAATTTATCTAATCCCACCTCAAGCATTTCCTTGAGGTCACTATTAATTTTTAACCAAAGTGACTATGCATGTTTGGTATTAGCTATTTTTTTTTCAATATCCTTTAATAACACAATTTCTTCATCTCTTTTTCATGTATGTGATAAAATTTGTTCCATTCATGAGGATATTGTTTGTCCAATCCTCTTTAACTCTACCATAAGACATAAATTTTAATTTTATCAATCATTTCTTTCCCACTAGAAAAGCTAAAATCAAAACCCACTTCAATTTGGCTAGTAGGCTAGGCAAATAAATCAACAATGAATATTAAACAATTTATTAAAGCATTGAATTCATGTTTTATCTAGTCTTTAGTTTTCTTGGCTCTCTCTATCCTTTTTACCATCTTGGAAATTGATATCTAGAAGTTGTGAAAATTACCATCTCTTGTAGATGGTCCCAAATTAATTACTATGATATTGAAATATTTTGCACTAATTTGGCTAACATATTTTTGTGGAGAGAGGATGATCAACCTGAACATACATATTTATTTAGAAGGAATCATCTAAAAATTGGGATTTTGTTTTAGACTTCTTAACTTGTGTTGTTCTCTGAAGGAACTATGACACAATATCTTTATTAGACATGATCAAATCAATAACCTTTATTTTCTTTGTTAGAGATTTCTCTAACCATGAAACAAGTCAAGTTGAGGGTTTGGGGGAATTAATAGTTCTTAAAGAAGATAATTGAAGAGATATTTTGAGGGATGGTGTATTAGAAATCCCAACATCAGGTGATGAATATGTTTTTTAGCTTGTTTCAATGGATTCTAAGGGGCACTAGGAATAGGAGAATTATGATTAGGAGAAGAAGAAGAGTTACTTGCTTGAGATGTATCCCTATAGCAAGTTATATTGCATCTAAGAAGATTGTAGTAGGAAGGAAGAGGTAAAGAAGGAGATTAGAGTAGTAGGACACCACCAAGGAGAAGGATGATAGAGGTTGTGACTAAAAAAACAATAGGAAGAATATATAAGGTATTAGAAACTATGAGGGGAGTGCAAGAAAGAATTGATGTTGTAGACATGCAAAATTAGCATATTGCATTTAATCAAGTCTATTCATTAAATAAATCAAGCTTGTTTTATTTATCTCTAATGTCATCCATTTAAATTAAATAAATCAAATTTATTTAATTTGATCCTAACAACACCCTCTTTTATTAAATGAATCAAATTTTTATTTAATTAAATCTGAAATCATCTTCCATCTCCTTTTGATTTAGTTTAATCCTTAAATCTAAGTCAAATGAGTCAAATCACCTAATCCTCTTTTAAATTAACTAAATCAGGATTAAATATAATCTAATGCATGTTACATTGTCTAGATTTTGCCACTTGCACAAATAAAAGATTTTAATTAATTTATTAAATTCCATTTTCCATTAACATGGCATAAAAATGGAATATTCCCTCAAATTTGAAATCTTCCCCAAATTGACATGTACATCCAAAAAGCATTTAAGAGCTCTTACATGCCTCCTCATAAGTGAAATCCTGGCATTTAAGCCCCCTTTTCTCCCTCCAACAAGCCAAATTTGAATTTGAAAAGGCCAACTAATCTCATTTATTGGAACATTGACCAAAACTTGCACATCCTCCATCCACTCACATTTGGACAAGTGGCTCCTTCCTATTGGATGAATCTTTGTCCCACATTCACCCATTTTTCATATTTCTCCATCCTATCATTCTATAAATAGGAGGTATCATTTCTCATTTTAG
>VDFB02339155.1:17263-35491 GCA_007258455.2 Sequoia sempervirens
AAAGAACACTTTGGATAAACAAAATGGTGTGCCTCCATCCACTAACATGTCCTGGGATGTATCCTTCCTACAATGGGCATTATCTTTTGGCAATAGTTTTGGTTCTTATCCTTAAAAACACATTCCCTTTTGGTTAGCAGCATTGAACAACATCAACTTGTTTGTTTACTTTATCTTGGTCTTTTTTGACTTATCTCTTTGCACTCATTCCAATAACCTCTCGATGATGTCCAAACAAATGGATTTAGAGAGATACGAATGGGGTAATGATCATTATCTTTTTATCCATTGCGCTTATTGGACATTTTTGTAATATAACTTAGTGAATACTTGCTTTGTTAAATATGTATGGAGGGTGTTTTGGGTAGCTTGTTGACTATTGCATTGCTAGGTTATTCCTTTCTATGTTTTGGTCTGAGATGTTTGAAAATTCTAAAGTGCATCTACTTAAAGGTTTTGTATGTCAGGTGTGAGAGCAAATAATACTCCTATCTATTTGTCAAGTCAAGGTCCATCACACCAAGTGCAATGCACCATCTTGGTTTCTTTGCTCTGTAATGCATCGTGCTTATGCATGTTATCAAACATAAGGTAAGTGGCCCTTTTAAAATCTTAATTCATGATAAGAAAATCATCCATTTCTCATCATCATCTCTAATAAAGTTGGCTTGTTGGATCCTCTTGTCATCATCTCATTTATTATTTCTTTTTTTCTGCACTAACATCATGCCACAATAGTTAATCATCATTGCCAATGCATCCATCTTGCATCCACAAACCATTAACATAATGCATATCACATCATATCATATAAGAAACACTGATCATCTCACATGCATGCTCATCATCATAATATAGATCTATTAGTCTAAGCATCTCATATATCATACATTTTGATAAAACATCCATTGCATAATCAAATAGGAATCATCACATCATATCATATTTAAGTTGTTTAGTATAATATAGATTGGTTATTCTAAGGATCTTAAAACCATCTCATTTGCATCATCATCATAACCATCCATACATCCATCTTAAACCTCTTTATCATGAGATTCACCCTCAAATCGAATCTTTTCGCTCGATCTCCCGAGGGGGCAATGTACTAATGTACTTCTTTCAGCTAGGGCATCCGAAAAAAAGAAGTTTTTTTTTGAATTTTTTATCACGGTAAGTGTATTTTTTGAACCAACACAGCAAGTGCATTGCTTCAAAGATGGGAAAAATGTAGACATGGAAAATTAGCATATTGCATTTAATCAAGTCCATTCATTAATCAAGCTTATTTGATTTATCTCTAAGGTCATCCATTTAAATTAAATAAATCAAATTTATTTAATTTGATCCTAACATCATCCTCTTTGATTAAATAAATCAAATCTTTATTTAATTAAATCTAAAATCATCTTCCATCTCCTTTTGATTTAGTTTAATCCTTAAATCTAAGTCAAATGAGTCAAATCACCTAATTCTTTTTTAAATTAACTAAATCAGGATTAAATCTAATCTAATGCATGTCACATTCTCTAGATTTTCCCAATTTGCACAAATAAAGGGATTCTACCTAATTCTATTAAATTCCATTTTCCATCAACATGGTATAAAAATGGAATATTCCCTCAAATTTGAAATTTCCCAAATCAAATTGACATGTACATCCAACAAAGTATTTAAGAGCTCTTACATGTTCCCTCATAAGGAAACTTAGTTCCCTTTTTTCCTCTCTCCAACAAACCAAATTTGAAATTTGAAAGGCCACATAATGTCAGTATTTATTGGCACACACCAAAATGTACATCCTCCATCCACTCACATTTGGGCAAGTGGGTTCTTCCCTTTGGTTGAAACCCTCAACCCGGTACCTCAAATCCATTTTGTATATTTCTCCATCCTGGTCATGGAGTAAATAGTCCAATTTTTCTACCTTTTGTGTTATCCGACAATCCATGCAATGCCACTGCCTTCATTATGTTTTCACTTGTCCACTCCATGGTATTTTATCATTGAGCTTGTCAAGCATTGGGAAAGGGTCACTTTTCACAACAAAGTGACACCAATCCACTATGGAATATGTGTGCATTATGTTTCTTTCATGCTTCCAATTAGTTTGTTTTGTTATCTTGTTTGAGAGGCATTATGCATGATTTCATAGGAGTATTTATGCATTTACATGAACTAACCCCATTGCTAACTAGTGTTGGAGTTTAAGCTTTGTGCAGATTTGTAGGTACTCACAAATGCAATAGAGGGTGGAATGAGAGGAGGCAGAGCACATGAAGATAGTGATAGTGTATATGATGAAGAACGAGTAGATATGGCTAGACAAGAAGGTGAAAATGTATATGGGGATATAGATGTAGTTGAAAGAAGGCTTATAATATATATTTCAAACATTAGGAAAGGAACAAGGGTAGAATTACAAAGATTCTTAAGAAATTTAGAACCTAATGAATTAATTTACTGGATAATCGAGATGGAGGAATAATTTGAATATGAAGAAGTAAAGGACCCTGAAAGACTAAAGGTCACTCAAAAAAATTGAAACATCCTGCAACACTATGGTGGAAAGAGGTGCAAGATGAGAGAAGAATAAAGGGTAGGGAGAATATCACTCGATGGGATCAAATAGTAAAAAGATGAAGGTTAAATTTATTCTTGGTGATTATAAAGTTAAACTTATCAAGAAGTTATATAATTTAAGACAAAGAGAGTTAAGTGTGAAATGCTATAATAAAGAGGAATTTTGTATAATTTCCATCACATCTGGTCATAATTAATTAGACCATGAATAAGTAGCAAGATATTTTGATGGAAATTGAGGCTAAATATTGAAGATGAACTCAATATGATAAGGCTAAAAAATATGAAAGAATCATACTAGTATTCTCTAAAGGTTGAAGATAGATTGGAAGAGAAGCAAGGAACAAAGAAAGGAAAAGGCGGATTAGCAATGGAAAAGTGCAACAATAGAAAAACTACAACCATAGTAAAGATGTTAGGCCTTCAAAAAGTAAAAAGGAGAAAGATGAAAGAGGAATAGAACTATACCCTATGAGAGGTAGAGGTGGATATAGAAGAGGCCAATGTAGATGATTTCAAAGAAATTTTTTACTTGCGGATAGTTAGGCCACATATTTTATAAATGCCCACAACTTACACTAGAAGGATCAAGGAAACCAAGGGTTACAAGTGCACATCTAGAAAATGGGGATAATTAGTCTAGAGAATCTATTAGGCAATTAGATCAAGTTGAGAGAGAATAATCACCTATTATGAAGAGGGCATTATTGAAACCAACCAAGATAGAAGATGAACCTATCCAAAGAGAAATTTTGTTTAGGAAAATATGTATGCTAGGTGGAAAATGATATGAAGTCATAATATATAGTGGCGCCACTGACAATTTGGAATTAGTTGAAATGGTGGAAAATTTGGGGCTAAAAAGGAAATGTCACCCTACCGCTTACAAAGTGTCATGGTTACAAATGGGGCAGCTTGTCTTAGTTGATCAACAATGTCTACTAAATCTTTTAATAGGCACTTATGAAGATGGGGTTTTGTGTGATATCATTCCCATGGATGTATGTCACTTACTCTTAGGAAGTTTGTAGTAGTTTGGTAGGAATGCAATCCATAATGAAAGGAAAACAATATATTTTGTAATAGTTCCCAAGGAGTTGCAAGTAGATGCAACAAATGATAATAGTGACATGCCTTTGTAAGTAAAGGATCTTCTTGAAGAATTTGCTAAAATTGTGTCCAAAGAACTACTAGAAGGACTAGTACCACCTATGAGGAGCATTAGCCATCATATTGATATAATTCTAGGGGCCAATTTACCCAACAAGGCTTCCTATAGGTTGATACCTACAAAAAATGAAGAGGCTAACAAGCAAGTGCAACAACTATTGGAAAGATGACTAATTAGAGAAATCCTTATCCCATGCATGGTACCAATTGAATTAGCACCAAATAAGGATGGTTAATGGAGAATATGCACACACTCAAGGTCCATCAAAATAATAACAAGGTGTAGTGTAGAAAAAGGTAACCCTTTTTCACACTTAATTTGGGAATAATTGACATAAAATTAACCTAATAATGCCTTAATTTAGTGTTGTATTGTGTTGTACACATTCACATTGAATCTAGGGCCCTTTTAAATAAAGATGTACTTAAATTGTACATTATTTATGGTGTTTTAAAGTGTTTTATTACACTTTCACACTTATCTTGGGTTTCATTACTTAATTGTGGTTAATTGTGGTTAATTGGAACCTTTAATTCAAATTTAATCCTTATTAATTACACCTTCTAAAGGATCTATCTCGACACCCATCAATGATATTGCATGACATTTAATTTGGAAAATTGAAGGTCCTAGAAAATGGTGCTAGGACCCATTCACCTTTAGTAGCAAATGGGTCCTCCCCACGTAGGACACCCCTTTCTTTGTATTTTTGAGGTGGGTTTTTGATGCTATTTCATCCCCTCGAAGTATAGTCCTAAAAATTTGTGCTAGGACCCATTCACCTTTAGTGGTGAATGGGTTCTCCTCACATAGGACATCCATTTTTGAATTTAATTTGGGTGGGATCATAATATTTTCAATCCTAGATTTGGTGTCGACTTGAATTATTTGAATTTTAGGGTTAATATCTAGATTTAGTATAAATATGAGGTTAATTCACATAGTTTCATCTAACAAGCAATCCTAGAACTTCATAAGCAATCAAGAGCACTTACACAAGAGTTCACAAGAGCCTTTCAAAGGAATTCAAAGGCAGATTAGTGATGTTTATTGCAGAAATTCAAGGTCATTTCATCATGTAAAGGCATAGTGCATTCAAACATGTTTTTAAGCTAAGATTCTTGATCTAGCATTAAAGATATATTGCAAGCATTGTTTCACATTTAATTTGAGATCAAGATCTACATTCTTCATGGCCACTTCATGTTAGTTTGCATATTTATATTCCAGGACAATTTCCAAGGTATCAACATTTTGTTTCATGTTCATGCTTAAATTTCCTTATTTCATCATTTGGTTTAATTACCTAAACGAAGTTTTGACTTAAGAAAACCATTATTCACTAACAATCAACAAGTTTTGCTTCTCTTCAATTTGTGTTTGAAGATTTATAGGTTGAAGATCAAGTGGAGAATAAGTTTGAAGAAAAATTGTCAAAGTTGTCAAGTTGAAAAATTTGTCATCCAAATTACAAGAATGCGGAAAGAAGGCTACAAAATTTGTTACAGGTTTTGAAGAGCTAATAATTGAGGATCTAAGAGTACATACATTAGCGAACAAAAAAACTTGTAACAAATTTTGTAGCCTTAGCCAATGCATGGTACCAATTGTATTAGCACTAAAGAAGGATGGTGAATTGAGAATGTGAATAGACTCAAGGTCCATCAAAATAATAATAAGGTATCATTTTCCTTTACCAAGAATGGATGATCTCATGGACTATTTTGGAAAGGCTAGGTATTTTACTAAAATAGACTTAAAGTATATTTCTAAATTATGTTAATATAGAAGCATCTATTGATCGTATCCACTCTTTTTTAATTTTTCACATTTTATATAAATAATGTAAAGGTTTATATAATATATGAATATGAGATATTAAACTAATATAAATTTATTTTATTTATTTAAGAACTAGTTTTTTAATCCATAAGGGCAGTAGAGCTGCATTATATATTATCAAAAATATAGTATAATTGGTTGTGTTGTAGGCAATATACATATAGTAGTCTAAGTCTAATTTTTTAACAGCTTACAAGTAAGAACTTTTCTTTTTTAAATATATGTTGATTGTGTTATATTTTTTTATGTATATGTCAATTTTTAATTATTAAACTGAGATAGTAGGAGCATGGTGTAATTGTATGTTAACAAAAATTATCGAGCTGATGTATATTTAAAACAATTAGAACTTTTTGATAAATAAAATAACTAGATAAATAAAACAAAAATCTTAAATTAGATATGTATTGAAATATCACTACAGTCACAATAAGAAGTAGAACATCATGACATAATGTATTAAAAAAAAAATAGAACCATTAATATCAATCTTCAATAGTTTTGTTCACACTTAAAACGATTTCTCTCCACCCCGTATTACCCCTTTAATTATGTATCTTGACATAAAGAAAACTAAATACAAAACAAAAGCCACTAGTCACGCGCTATATTTAAGACTCTTTGCTCCTCTAAAATCACATTGCACCGTAACAATGCAATTACCACCGCCCTTGACAGATATCAACAAATTTTTAAAATCAAAAATCATTTGTCGTGTTCATGTAATAAACGGAATCAAAAGTCAATTTTCGGCTTCATTTAGTAAACGGAAACACTAGTCATTTGTCCTTTTTCATTTAGTAAACGGTAACCTTAACTCTATAAATATAAAAAGCTGAGCCGACACCTATCGAGCCTTAAAACACGGGGGAATGTTACAAGTGAGGAGAGAGAAAAAGAATCCTAGGAATATATGTTTTTCAAGGCAACACGGATCAGATCCGATAACTGTCGAGGTTGAATCGCTTCCTTTTTTTCAACTGAACAGTGCAGATATAGAGAATAATACGCAATCCTCGAGAAACATGACAAGGCATGGAGGACAGCACAGAATTTTATCTCCCTCCTACCGTCCAACTGTTCAATGCTTTAACAACATAAGTATTGGAATTCTATCGAGGAAGGAAATAAGAGAGAAGTGCATGCAACTCCATAAGAGAGTAAATGTTATGAATAAAGATATTATGTTTCATTTAATTTAATTCTCTTTGTCCTTTATAGAAGAAAAAATTATGTGAGAATATAAATCTTAATTTGGGAACATAATTGTTTGAGAAAATGACCAATTGTAGGAGCTATCCAAATGTGTTTGCTAAAAGTGTTTTATAATCTTTTAATAAAATGAAAACTATCATATTGATTAATTATGCTCAATTTGAAGCCAAGAAAGAGTTCTCATTCTAGTAGACTACATCACAATAATGGCATTATAAATTTTTCTTACTTTCATCTCATTTATATGTGTGTTTCCCCTTTAATTTTCTTGTAGTCTATTAAGTCTTAATTTTTATTAGAAGAATTTTATTGAAGAATTTATAAGTATTATTGCCAAGAGACATATGAATCAATAGAAGAATTTACTAGTAGTATTAACATATATTGATCAAGATAAAATGAAGTATATCCTATTGTTCTAAATACATATGAAACAACCTGTACAATATTTTTGAGTGCATAAAAATGTTATTTAATTTTAGTTACACATCCCTACTTAGACTAAAATATTAACCTTCTTCCTCTCCAAGATCAAAATCAATAAAGATCCCTTCTCAACCTTCTATTTTTACTCATTCTCCTCCTCAATATCAAAGTCCTCCCAAGGAACAAACATGATAAAAATAAAAAAGTATTATTTCAAGGTTGCCAACATGGCTAGGCTCCAATATTGAGAATAGAAAAATAACCTTTTATACCTATCATAAAGTACTTCTCTAAGATTATTGAAATGTTTGAAGACCAACCAAATCCTAGGAGTGCAAGAACATTGTCTACTATCTTGGTGAATATGAAGTAAAAACAATAAGTATAGGACATTAAAAATGGGAGGGAGATAATCAATCCGTAAAAATGACGGTTCTACAAGCTTGGACTTAATGAGGAAGGTTGAAATGATAAAACATGATCTAAAGTTCAAAATTAATTATTTGATGGTTCTACAATCTTGGACTTAATGAGGAAGGTTGAAATGATAAAACATGATCTAAAGTTCAAAATTAACGATTTATCAACATGTATCAAATACCTGATGAGCCCTATGGATTCAAATACACTAGCTCGAACCTTCTTTGTATCCTTAGGTATGGGAATAAAACAAATAGATTCAAAAGGAGTGGTGAAAAATACTAAATATTGGAGTGATTCCTTGGAATCCCAAGAGGGTCAATTATTCTAAGAGGCCATATAGTGTTACTATAAGGTAACAAATGAAGATAGAATCCTCAAAAAGTTTAGAGAAATAATTTATAAATAACTCATTGGATAAAATAAAAAACATGTGTCACACTTTGGAAAAATTAAATACTTCTAAGAAAAACCATTTCAACCTAAATAGGTTTTTTCAACAAAAAAAAATGAAACCATGTGGTCTATATGTGGAACATAGAGTTTACGAAACTAAACAAATAAAAATTTATTGTCATTGTAAAGTGAGACTCAATATATGTGTTAGGTTTCTATAGTAAGGGTTTTGGGTGAAACCTTTTTCTACTGAAACTATCTATGTGGAATCCTTGTTGGTAGCCACCTCATCCTTTTTCAGAAACTTCTAAAAATTTCCACTTGAACATGATATTTCTTCATTAATTTTTATTTTTCAAAAAGTAAAATACCCTTTTGTAGAGCTCAAAGTCAAGAATCCATATATTTTCTTTTTATATTCTAGTTAATTTTATAATATTTTTATTTTAAATTATACAATTAGGTTGAAAAAAAAAAAGAGTTTGATTAGAAATTAAAAAGGGAATACTAAAACATATAAAAAAATTTGCAAAATATATGGTGCACTAGATGAGAGAATCCTCTTCAAAAGGATACACATTTTTTTGAAAATAATAAAAAACTTATACAATAGTTGACATCAAATGAAAACTATAAAAATTTGGTACATTTGACTTTAAAATGTTATTACTGGGAAACTATCATTTAAATAATAATAATAATAATAATAATAATAAGGGAAAATAAAATTGTTTTCTACCATTTTCATGATGTCAACTAAATGTCACTTTCTCCTAAAATTTTAAGCCATTCAAAATCTACACTGGAATTTATAAACTATATATTTTTTAAATTTACAAAAATAAATTTCATCAAGAGTTCTACATTTTATTTGCTTACATAATTTTCAAATTCAAAACATGAATACCACTTTTATGCAGTCAAAGTTGAGAATTGATGTTTGTGTTGGTTGATTCCCTGTGACAAAGGTTTGTACTTTTACCCTATTATACAATAATATCATATATGTGTATAATACATAAGGATAGAAATACAAACCAATGCCATATTTTTGGCTACATAAATAGTTTCTATCAAATATTTTTCAACCCAAAAGTACTAGATTGAAGATATTTTGGCTAAAACAAGGTGGCCATGAAATCGAGCCTATATGCCATATGTGACTCACTTGGAAATTTTTTTCCAATGATAGGTTTATGCCCAAAGACCTTTTGATAAAAAAATTAATTATAAAATATAAAAAAAATGGGCCTGACCATTTTGCTTGGAACCCACTGACCAGTCCTCAATGTATTCAGTTGAACCCTAGAACATGTCTGCTATTGTTCAATATTTATCAATGCTCCAAATGAGTCTAAAGTATTCCAATTCCACAGTAAATTGGAACACAAGATAGTTCACTATGTTTTCATTTTTTTGTCTAAACATAAAAATTTCCCTCTCTTTTATGAGCGAAACACTTAAATAATGTATACTAGTTAAAATTAAATAAGTGTATTTACAAATTTCTCAAATTTAACCAAACAGAATACATGCAGGGCATATGAATTGACACCTAGATTCATTGGCATGCCTCTTGGCCCATGTCAAATCCAATGATAAGATAAATCTCTACTAGAATATTTATCCTCTAGAGTACACCATATTTTGAGAGTTTAAAATTTCTAAGGTAATGACATCTATTGAGAGATTAATTATGTTTGTGTCAATATATCAATGCTCTTGTAGCATTGTTCTCACCACAAGCATTGAGGAAGCTAGGTACTTAAGGTAATAAGGTTCTATTTAACATTGCATCATGATAATAGGTTCTAATAAAACATAGAAATCCCTATTTATAGAATAAGGATTATAAAATTATACATTTATTTTTTTTAACTAACATTTCTTTTGTAACAAATACCATTCAAAAAATGAGTTCAATGTCTTAGATGGCAAGGTACCAACGAAATGTTTGGAATAATTGAATATATGTTGGGACTTAAATTAATTATGAAATTCATAATTTTTTATATATTATTACATTTAATTATCTATTTTGGCTGAGAATACTTTTGTATATCCTTGTTAAGCTAGGATGACTCTATTTCAATATAATATTTAGAAACAACTTCCAAAATTTCTATTTTTTAATCATTTGAGATTATTGCTTATTAAAATCCTAGCTCATAAGGTGTGATAATAATTAAGTTCTCTAGTTATTCATTATATCACATTTAGATTTACTATTTATCTCATATTTCAAAATACATATCTAAGAATATTTATCAAGAAAATCTCAACCATAGAAAATATATATGAACTATAAATTTTTGGGTGTGGGATCTATAGTCTACTCTTGCACTTTTAGGATGTTTCACATAAAAGGAGAGAGATAAACCCCACACAAAATCTATGAAGGTTCACTCAAATTATGAAATGTATGATGTTATTTAGACTAAATGGAATGATCTAAGTGCAACTAAACTAAGTAATTAACTGATTATGAATGCAAAACTTAAGATTTATACAATGTTTGAAAACACAATGAGATATTCAAACATGAACTAAAGTATGAAGAAATGCAAAACAAAAAAGAAAAATGTTGAATCAAAGTGCACCTAGAGGTCTGATGAAGATTATGGAATATTCTGAATGTTGAAAGAGATCACTGAAAATCACCAGTGGGACTCATTTACCACTGATGGCGAATTAGTCCTACTTTTGATGAAAATTGTTGAAAACTAGTCTCTTAGTGTTGGGATCCAGAATCTGACAAAATCTAGATTTTTAGCCTTAAGGTGGGACTCATTCACCACTAATAGCAAATCAATCCTCTCCCAAAATTTTGAGAAATTAGGGACCGATTCTGTAGCACTAGATCTGAGGTTGTTTGCTTGTTAGGTTAACAAAGTTAAATCTACAGAAAATGGATAGAATGTCTTGTCCAAGCTTGAAATAGGGTTGATTTGACTTGAAGCACCTTGTTGACTTGTTTACCACCTTTGCACACCTAATTGCTTGATTAATATATATATACAAAAAATTTCAACACACATGCAAGAGGGGAAAAATGGTTGAGGGTTAGAGAACATGAGTTTTCCTTGGTCAAACCCCACTTTGGTAATCAAACCCTAAACAATGAAATGAAATGAAAAGAGTATGATAAATAGATAACACTTAAATGTCATAAACTTACCAAATCTTTGATGGTCAAAATCTAAAGATATGTCAATGGCTGCTCCAAGATGCTTGATTGAATGATGCAAAGTGCTTGAATGGACGAGTGAATGAGTGAATTAGAGAAGTTGATGAATGGGGGTTGAAATGGATATAAAAAAACTTATTTATACATTCTTGTGCCTTAGTAACCCATTGATACGTCATCACAGGTTGACATCAAGTAATTTTGAATAAAAACCCAAAAGAATTTTTATTTTTTAAAAATTTGGAGCCAAAGGGCACTCATTCACCACACATGGTGAATGGGTCCCAGCTTTGACCTGAAAGTGGGGTGTGAGGAATTAAGTCACATTTAATGTTATTTGTTGGGTTTACATTCAAAAATACACTTAATTAAGCCTTATAAGGGCATAAAGGGGTCAAATAAAGCATAAGAAAGGTGTAAATAGTGAAATCAAGCCTAGAAAAGCATGAAATCTTGTTACAAGACTTTTCAACACTTTAGAATAGGACTTGATAAGTGATGAAATGGTGACTTTTAGGTGAATTGTAATAAATAGAGTCTAGAAAAGTGTAGAAATGTTTTACAATACTCTACAACACCTTCACAAGACATCATAATTTGAATTTTAAGGACCTAATGTGAATGTTTAAGTCACATTACATCAATAAATCAAAGAAAAATGGATCAAGCATCGTGCAGAAAGGCCTAGAAAACCATGAAAATTTCAAGGGGCCATTTTTCTATGGCACACTTTTACACGTCATTAAAATTTTAATGCCTAGCATAAAAGTTTTACCTCTGTTTTTGCTGTCATAAAAATATTCCACCCATGCTTTTACCTCTCTCATTACATTAAAATTTAATATTTTATAATGAGGAGCTCCAATTTCATTGGGTAATATTTATGTTGATGTTCCTTATTTATTTATCACCCCCAACACATTTAAAACTTCCTAAAAATATTTTAAGAAATCACAAGCCTGCCATTTACTTACCTTCCAATCCTTGCACACCTACTACTCTAGATTATAGTAGTGTTGGTGATTTTTCCAGCAGAACCCCGCAATCCTCTAAAGAGTAGCCAACTCTTATAGTGAACAAAATACAAGGTTAGTGACCAACACAAGAAGTCTAGGATTTTGTGATCCTTATTCCTTCACTTCAGGCTCTGTGAAACCTAGGAGGGTGATCCCAATAATGGTTTTTGTGAAGTGTATTCAATTAGTAACACATTTATACACAGAGTAATTCCTATTTATTACAAATAAAACCCATCTCATTGAATATTTGGTAGATCTTCAAGTGAATTACTACTTACTTGCTAAGAATCAATGATATTCCTAACCCACACTATCCTTGAAAAGATTTAAATGAATATTGTTCTTTTTTTAATTTCATGGCCAGGTGTGTTATTTGCTCATTTTTTATGCAAATTTTCTAAAAAAATGACTAGTGCCTCATCAATTGGAGCAACAAAGTCAAACATGTAAGAATCAATAATATATGAACTACTCAATTTAGAGATAGGTAGACTATTTTCATACTAGTTTTCATTTATGAAAACTCACAATGCCTAAAAACACTCACTCCTTACAAATCCTTTACAATCCCATATAAAATCTATAACCCTATTCAAGCATTTTAATCAACTATTTGAGTTAAAGCTGGAAATAGAATCATACATTCAAATGGAACAATTGAAGATAAATGATAACACCATTAGTATTTTCATTCATAAGTTGTAAGAAATATACATAGGAAAGTATTTGTTTCGAGGCTAAGATTTTTTTTGATATCAATAGTTTTTATAGAACTAATTTAAGAAAAGTACATAGAGGATTTATCTATATTATCTATAAAGTGCCTTTCCTGAGCTTAGCTTACTCATAAAACCCTATTGAGACTTAAAATTTTTTACCTCTATAATGAGCCCTAAAATCCCTTTTATAGAATAAGGGAACAACAAGCATCATGATCAATTACATTTATATCTCATCTCATTTCAAGATCATTTGCACCATAATTTGAAACATCCTCAGTTAGTTACATGCAATCATTGCAGAAAATGGAAGAGTAAAAGACCACACTCCACATCCCCTGCACAAAGACATGCCAGCTCCTCAAAAGGAAGAGTTTGTTGCAACAATGTTGAATCCTCATCCTTGCTGACCAAAGAAGATTCTCCACTCACAACCCCAACAAAAAATTGCATACTACCTAGAAGAAAGCTACATGTTGCCTGTTATCTCCTAAAGTTGCACCCTTATTGAACCTGATGTTCAACGCCTCAGTGTAACATGGGAAGACCTCCAAAGATGTGGGTTTCTTATAAGAAGAAGTCAACCTCCGGAGAAGGTTGGCTTCCCTTTGTGTCACCTAAAATTCAATTCTTGTGAGGTAAAGGGAGAAGGATAATGCATAAAATAAAGCTAACACTATGGTGATACACCGTATTAATATGAAATCATGAAATAAAAAAAGAAAAAAATACATTGGGAAATTTAATTGCTACTGTTTCACATACTTAGAACAACTTCTTTTAGACTTATGCATCATTCTTAACAGGTTTGATCTACATACACATCTTAGGAAGGAAAGATAAATTTCACAGTTTTAAGGTATGAGTGCAGACTTATAAAACATAGTTAAAGACTGGCATAATCAAAAGCAAGATATAGAAATGAGAGTAGTACAAACATGAAAACTAGCTTCCAAGGTAATCTTTGTGTTGTATTCCAGATTCCAGTTGAGTTACAAAGCATACATTAGTTGAGAAAGGATTGTTAAAGAATCACTAACTCTTCAGAGTGCATAATCTGAACTATTTACAAAAAGGAAAAAAATGCCTTATATATCAAAATGTGTCAGCCCCTTAAGGCTTACAAAAAATATCAGGGATCAAAAAAAATTTCCCCTTAGATCTTTTGATTGAAATTAAATGTTGCACCCTGCGTGTCCAAGTTGGTGAAGAGTCACCTCTAGGAGTGGTCTTCTTCAGATCTTTCTGCAACCACCGCATTCATTTCTTGGTCTCGTGTCCACCTTCTAACCTCCCTGTCGACCGCTTTGAATGCTCCTGAGCTCATAACAGACACACATTTCTTTTCATCTTGTTGATCTTCTACATCTGGTTGACACTGCCATGAGTCACTTTTAGCTCCCTCTGATTGGTTGGGTCCACTCCACGCAGATTCTTCGGGCAGTCAAAAACTCATTTGATCAAAATCGTATCTTGGTGAGACACTGAAAGTGTCTTACCGATGTGATTATGATTCTCTGAGCCATCGGCATAGCATGTGACAATCAATGAGAGTTCTTATCAAGCCCAAAAGTTATGTCGATGTCACTGAAGCCATTAGAAAGACACAATTCTATCGCTGAGACATCAAGTAGTTGCTGAGACTTCATAGCGAACTCCTCCTATCTGCTCGAGCTCTCCTCTATTCACTGAGACTGCATCAAGTCGGGAAGACATCCTACCAAATGTAAGACTTCCTTTCTGAGTCTCCTCGAATGCATTTTACTCTACTAGGCTCTACATCTCCTTCGGTGTGACTCCCATCAGTTGGGAAGACATCATGGTGAAAGGAAAATGCTACACCGAGCCCCTTTTGTCTTCTATCAATGAGACTCCTTTGAGGTCACCCCAAATGTATTCCATTCCACCGAGCTCTTTACTTCCTTTAGCAAGACCGTGGAAATTTAGGAAGACTTCATAGCAAGGTCCAATAATCATACTGATTCCTGCTTCTGTCTATGAAACCGTCTTCATTTGCTGAGACATCTTATAGAATTTCTTTTCCTTCGATGAACTCTTCATTTGGCAAGACACCAAGCGAGACCCTTCATTGTCGGCGAGACATTGGCCTGTCAGCCAAACCTCAGGGCGACGGCTGGAAACTACACTGAAGCCAAAAGTCAGGGAGACATTTGCTGAGATCATTTCATTTTCGCCAAAACATTCCTAGGTCACTGAAACCTCTTAGTGAGCTCAAAGACTTACCCTGAAGTGTCCATCTATTTCCAAGAGTTATACCGGAGACATCAACACCATCGGTGAGACATTGAATTATTGCTAAGACTTCTCTCTGAGGCTCTTTGTTACGCCGAACGAATGTCATTAGTGTGAGTTTCTCACATTGTTAGGACTTCTTACTAACAGTGTTTCTTCTAGTGAGAGCTTCCCTTATGACTTTAAAGCAATTGTTGTTGGCAAGACTTTGCCTCTTTGCTGGGACTTCTCACCAAGCACTATAGGTTATCTCGAAGCCTGTGGTCACCATCAGTCTACCCGATTGACGATTGAATGGCCTATCAGCCAAAGAATTCCACATGATAAGAGGTCATACTGAACCCCTTTTGTCACAACGATAGGCTCTGTAATGAAAGTGTTCGGCAAGATAGAAACTAGGTCACAACAACCTGTTCAGAATAGAAAGTATCAAAGCTGCTAGTCAGCCAGACACTGAAAATGTCATACCGACTTGGTTCTAATGGAGGCTTGAGCCTGTGACTATTGAGGCATATTTCCAATAGAGTAGGCTTCCCAATTGAGCTACCTGTATCTGTCATCAGATGCATGAACTAACCCTTGATGAAAATATCCCATTTAGCCCTTATGAACACCTGCAACATAGATGCTTTGCCTGATTGAGCTTGAGGGTGAAAATTAGGTAACATTTCTGGTGACCTTTGCTGGATGTTTTCCTACTAAACATGAAGACCAATAGCCAAAACTTATCCATTGGGCATGGAGTGGTTAGGAGGCTCAAAAAAAAAAAAAATTATTAGTTTTGCACATGGCCTCAACTTGCTTGAGATCCACAGGACCCAATAGGTTGCCAAAAACAAAACAGGGGAAAACAAAAGAGAAAATTATTGTGCCATCACAACACTCCGAAAATAGAACATAATAACCAGAAGTGAAAAAGAACGTATTAAAAACATAAACCTAAACTAATATGTACAAAAGAGGAACTCCATCAGACTTGAAAATAGGGCTTAAGGTGTATCCCATTGACTAGGATAGGGAGTACTCCCCCTTTTGTTGTAACCAACTAATAAGCATTATGTTATGTATAGTCTCTGATAAGGAATGGGCCTGTCCACATGTTCTCAAACTTGGTGTGATGGCCTAGCCTACTTTTCAGAACATCCCATTTGAGCACAAGGTCTCCCACCCTAAAATTTTTTTCTGTAGCCCTTCTGTTAAATGTTTTTTTTTGTTTGGAGCTAATGATACTCTAAATCCTTCATTGTTTTGTCCCTTAATTCTTCAAGTTCCATGAGCTCTGCATATCTCACAGACATTGGGTTTTGTTCCTCAAACATCTCCAATTGATGTCTTATGTCAAGGGCTGGGAGCTCCATAGACAAGGGAAATCTTGCCTCTTTGCCATAGACTAACAAGTATGGTGAGTTATCAATAGACCTCTTAGGAGTCACTCTGTTTGCCCAAAGTGCATTCTTTAATTTAGTGTGCCAGGTCCTTTGACTATCCTCCATTGTTCTTTTGATAATCCTAATGAGATTCTTATTTGTGCTTTCAGCTAAGTCATTACCCTAAGGGTAATAATTTGAGGATGTATTTAGATGAATACCTTGTTTAACAGCCCAATCAGTTAGTCTTAATCCCATGAATGCAAGCACGTTATCAGATATGATAGAGTCAGGAACTCCAAATCTGATGACTATATCTTCATAGAAGCTCAAGACTAGAGACTCTTTTGCTTCTTTCAAAGCTATTGCTTATGTCCATCGTGTGAAATAGTTTGTAGCAATCAGCACCCACTTATGACCAGCACTGGATGGTGGGTTTATTGGCCAAATGAAATCAATTCCCAATCTCATGAAGGGCTGCTCCACTTGAATTGGATGCAGGGGCATAGCTGGAAGCTGTTCCTTTCTTGAAAATAGAGCACATTTGATACACTTTCTTGACTAGGCATATGCATCTTTGAACAAGCTAAGCTAGTAGTAACCAGCTCTCATGATTTTCCAAGCAGTAGTTCTTGGGGCAAAGTGACCTCCTACAGCTCCATCATGAAACTCATGAAGTGCCTTCTCAATTTGATGACTGTGAATGCATCTTAACAAGACACCATTTAGATCCTTTTTGAAAAGAACATTGTTTAATAGTACATATGGTATGGACTGCAGTCTAGAGTATCTTCTTTTAGCTCTGTTTAATCCTAATGGGCATTCACCAATTTGTAGAAATTGGGTCATATCCTGAACCCAATTAGTTATCCCCATAGGAACCTCATCTTGAGCATTCTGAAACTCATTTGTATTGGTAAACACAACATCCTTGTCTAATTCAATTTTACTGCTTGACCTTGTAGCAAGCTACTCACAAAAACCTTTACCTCTAACCAGTTTGGTGATCTTAATATCTACATCATACGCCATGACCTTGGTGATCCATCCTGCTCTTTTTTCATTCAAATATTTGTTCAACGGAATCTCCTTCACACTTGAGTTGGCAACCAGAATATGAATCTTATTGTTTGACACTAGAGGCTTGAATTTCTTTGGACTTCTGATCACGGAAAGAACATGCTTCTCAACAAATGAATACCTCTCTTCGTAATCAGAAAGTATTTGGCTAAAGAAAGCTATGGGCTATTCTAAATTGTCACTATTTTTCTGTACCAACATAGCAGAGATTGAACTAGTGTTGCCAACAACATACAAAAAGAAATTCTTGGAGAAATATGGATTTACCAATGTTGGAGCAGATGCTAAGGCCTCCTTAATTTCTTCAAAACTATTTTTGGCATCTTTTGTCCAACTGAAAACCACACTCTTTTTGAGCATGGCAGTCAAGGGCTGTAACAGGTTTGCAACATCTGGGATGAACCTTCTCAAAAATTTGATTCACCCCAAAAAGCTCTGCAAACCCTTCTTGTGACTGGGTAATGGCAACTCAAGTATGGCTTTAACTCTTTCAGGGTCAATAGTAATTCCATCCTTTGATACTATATGGCCTAATAATTTCCCTCCATGA
>VDFB02339156.1:0-131492 GCA_007258455.2 Sequoia sempervirens
AATGAATGCTCAAATCACATGACACGTGATAAAAGTAAGTTTGTTAAACTTGAGAAGTTTGAAGATGGTCTTGTTAAGTTTGGTGATGATACATCCTCTAAGATATGTGGAAAAGGTTCAATCATTTTTTATGGCAAGCATAATACAAATGATGTTCATTATGTTAAGGAGCTCTGGCATAATCTTCTAAGTGTAGGAAAGGATATATTATTGTATTTCAAGATGGTGGTTGTGAGATCAAGAAAGGATCCAAAACTTTGGTTGTTGCAGGAAGAAGGACGGGTAGAAATTTTTATCAGCTTAAGGGTGCTAATGGTATGTGCTTTATGAATTAAATCAATGAAAGTTGGATATGGAATAGGAGAATGTGTCACATAAATTTTGATAGCCTAGTTATAATTAACTCTACTCAAGTTGTGAGAGATCTACCAAAGATTTCAAATCATATAAATGCAATTCATAAGGAATGTCAAGTTGGGAAGCAAACAAGAAAAGGGTTCAATGTTAAAGAATACTCTACTTCAAGACCTTTGGAATTGGTGCATACAAACCTTTGTGGACCTACAAAAATAAGAAGTTTTCAAGGTGATAGTTACTTCATGTTGTTGATTGATGATTACTAGATGGAATGACTTGGGTAACTTTTCTCAAAGAAAAATTAGAAGCTCTAGATAAGTTTAAGGTATTTAAATCTATGGTTGAGAATAAAATGGCTATGAAAATAAATTTTTTAATATTTGATAGAGGTGGAGAATTCACCAGCAATGAGTTTAATAGTTTTTGTGAAGATCATGAAGTAACGAGAAATTTGTTAGCTCCTAGGACTCCTTAGTAGAATGGAGTGGTGGAAAGGAAAAATAGGATTGTTCAGGAAGCAACAAGGACAATGATGAAGGAATAAAATCTACTAGATATCTATTGGAGAGAAGCAATTTATACTACATTCTACATACTTAATAGAGCATAGGCAAGGACAAATAGTTTAAATACTCCCTATGAGTTGTGGTATGGAAGAAATCCTACTGTCAAGTATTTCAAAGTTTTTGGAAGCAAGTGCTATATCATAAGAGATGAAGAAAACTTTGGAAATTTTGATGCAAGGTCTAATGAAGGAATATTCCTTAGATATTCTACAAAAAGAAAGGCTTACCGGTGCTACAACAAGAGGCTAAAAATGATTGTTGAAAGTGCAAATGTCAAAGTGGATGAATACTTACATAATATTTCAGTGATGATAGATGGATATGAATTAGATGAGTCCTCTTGCAGAGAAGAGGAGAAATATGATGGTAAGGAAAAAGAAGTGCATGTTGAAGAGGAAGAAACTATGAAAAGGATCCCTAAGACCCCTAAGTATGTGCAAAATAATCATTATAAAGATTAGATCATTGGTGAAAAAAGAAGAGGTGTATTGACAAGAAGAAAGGTTGCTATGATAGAAGAACAAGTAAATTTATGTTTACTTTCCAAAGTTGAACCTAAAATAGTGATTGAGGCATGCAAAGATGAATTTTGGATCAAGGCTATGGAAGAAGAACTGATGCAGATTAAGAGGAACCAAACTTGGGAACTTATCCCAAGACTAGTGAACAAGAATGTGATTAGAACTAAGTGGGTGTTCTAGAACAATCTAAATGAGAATGGAGAAGTTGTTAGGAACAAGGAAAGTATTGTGTGTAAAGGCTACTCACAAGTGGAAGGAATAGATCTTGAGGAGAAATTTTATCTGGTGGTGAGATGGAGACTATTAGGATGTTTTTGGCTTTTGAAGCACATAAGGATTTCAAAGTTTATCAGATGGATGTGAAGTATGCATTCTTGAATGTTGAGTTGGAAGAAGAGGTATACATTGAACAACTGGAAGGTTTTTAGTTATCACATAATCCTAACATGGTCTACAAATTGAAGAAGGAATTATATGGACTCAAGCAAGCTCCCAGAGCTTGGTAAGCAAGATTGGATAGGTACTTGTTGCAATAAGTATTTAATCAAGGTACCACATATAGAAATATTTACTTTAAAGTTGCGAAGGATCAAATTTTAATTGTGGTTGTGTATTTTTTTAATTTTTTTTTTTTTGGAAAATCGCTATCAAGAGAGGATAGCACTCTTTCTATTAAATTCAAGCACCAAATTACATAGTTCAGGCATAAATTTTAAATCAACCCCCAATTACATATCTAGGTTTATTGTTTACTTAGAAGATCTTAGTATCATAGGATGCTTCTATTTTGTTGGTGGTGTTTTCTTCCTCTTCACCTCTGTCCAACCATGTTTTGTTTTAGGGTGAAGGGGCAACACATTGCTATTTACTGCTGAAATTGTTTCGCTATCTTTGGAGAGAAAATTTTGTTCCATGTGAGGGGGAGGCATTGTCTTCTTTGTAACGCCGGCCGTAAGGCAACCCCAAAGGACAATTACACAACAATTACAGCACAATTTTTTTTTTTAAAGTTAACATAACATACATGTAAACATATTAAGTCATGACATGAATTTCATGTAAGTAAATTCACTAACACATACATCCTTTGGGGTACACGAGGAGTCATTACGCGCCGTAGATCCATACAACAGCAATAAAGAATAAAATCCAAAGATATAAACATTAACAAATATAACACATACATGATTAAGCATTGATAAGAAACATTAGAGTAAGTACAACACATAAATAATTAACTCAACACAATGAATAACAACTGCCATGGCCAATAACCACACCGAGTTTAACATTACATTACAGTACAATGTTCAAGAGATACAATGTTACAAAAGTGGTTCCAATCATAAATGGAAACCATACACGAAATAACATGATACAAATGAATACAAAATATCACAACTGGCTCCAAGACAAATACAACTCTAGAGTCGCTGCATCCACACCAATCCGCACCTCTCGATCCTCGACTGGGGACCCAATGGGGTGCTTAGCACGTTCCACCTGACCATGTGAGTCCGAAGACCCACCCCCCATGCTAGGAGCCTGACAATAAGATTCCTCAACCAAGAACATCCCAACACGGAATCACAAGACTCACAACATACAAAAGTATCATAAAACTCAAGAATTGCAACAACATCCAATAGTCAACATAATAAATTAAGATCACAAATCCCATCACGTAAATCAAAGCAATGACCAATAAATAAGTAACCAAAGGATGATCATTAAACACTTCCAATCAAACTGAATTAATAAACATAATACAATTCCAAATTGCAATTAAATAATACAATAACATCATATCACCGTATCAAAAGAGTACAAGGTCATAAGTCAAATATCAACGAGATCATACAAGACCACAAAGTACACCAAAGATGTATCAAGACAATAATCATAAATCAAGATAAATCAAAATATCAACAATCTAAACCAACTCCCATAACCTACTTCCAGAGGAACACAATAAAGTAAAACACATGGGCAACTAGGGGAGAGTGTCATCGCATAGTCCTACATGGGTTGTCCTGTGCTCTTCCTCCCAACTGGAGGCGTCTGTCCCATCTATGGCTGTCCTGTGCTCTTCCTCCCAACTAGAGGTGCCGGTCCATAGGGTGACTCATGCGGAGCCGTAAACCTCTCGTGAGGACGAGGTCACGACCTTGCCAACCACGGCCTTCTCAGCCTTCCATTAGTTTGTGGAAGCACTAATGAAGACGAGGCATCCATTTTTTTTAATCTTGTAATGATATTACTACCAAACCCACCTAAGTTAATTATTAGGTTTTTACTTGATTACTAACTCACTCATGGGTTATCCTGTGCCCTTCCCCTTAAACGGGGCACCAGCCCCCACGAGGAGCCACTCTCCCTAGAAACCCCCACAACATAAAAACCAAGGGTTGTACCATCATAATCTGAACAAAGAATCACAACAAAAAAATCATGCGAGGCATTACCCATCTCGCTAACCAATACAAAAAATTAGAGTCTCAACAAAGTTCGTACAACCCTTTCGAAATAATGAAACCAAAACACTTGCCACATCAAGGGCACAAAAGGAGAGAACATCAACTGACAATCAACTCAAACCTCTGGAAGCCAAAAAGAATGAAAACCCACAACCAAGGGTAAAATGAAACAACACAAGTTTTTCCCTAATAATTCCAACACAAGGATAAAATTTCCTCAAATATGAGAGTTACTCATAAAAGCCCTAAAAAGGGAAGATTCATCAAGATCCAACCACAAATCAACAATGGTGTTACCTCAAATAGGAAAACGCACAAGCAAATCAACCTTTAATTCAACGAAATCACTTAATGAAACAAAAAGCCACCAACTAGGTATTCCACGGGAGACCTCAATTTTCTCCTCACAAGAATCCCTTAGATTGGTACGTAAATCACCATCATAAAAATCAGTAAACATGGAAACAACAACAATTATCTATTCACATTAACAATTAGAACAAAATCAATCTTCTCAACAAACAGGCCAATAAAAACCTCAAGTTCTAAATAACAATCCATATAAGAACCTCATCGATTAGACACCCAAATTGCCATAAAATGATCCACTAGCTAACAATCCAAATGAAATGATTAAGAATGAAAACTCAATTCAAGGAATAATTTACTACCATAATGAAGTCAAATAGAGTTTAATTATAATACTTAACCATGGCCAAGGATACACAATTCCATAAAAGTTCAGTACAAACACCCATGACATGACACTCAACAATTTCTTAATTAGAATATATAATTAAGAGAATCATTGTTCCTAGTAAATTTCTATAAGATGAGAGGAGTTGGATATTAAGACAATGTCTATTTAATTCATAAACTAAAAGAAATATAAAGGAATTAAAAGATATCACCAAATTAATACTATAAAATTAGAACACAAAATAAGAGAACATATAAGAAGAAATAATTATGTACTTCATATTTTAATTTCCACTATATTAAAAGAAATCCCAAGTTAATATTTTCAACCTACCTTTCCATTTAAAATTAGATACAATAATCAGTAATATTCCTTATCCTTAATCTCATAATTGAATTAAAAGATTATTTCCCTCGAACAATAATATTTGAGACAATCTTAATACAATTTCCTAGTTATTTAGCTTACACACTAATCTTACCATTCTACTCTAAGGGTTATAAAATAACAATATTCACCTACAAATTAACAAAGAATAATTCCATAATAATAGTGATAATAATAATATCCTAAATTTCTTAATCTTCTTAGACAATTTGCTAATCATTTAATAACGGAAATAACCTTTATTCCATTTTCAGTGTCAAGGAAACTTAACTTTGCTTATCTTTATTTAAGTAACCATTTAAAGAAAATGAAGAGACATATTTTAATATCTATCTCACTACACATTTATCACAATAATGACTCCATTCCCCTATAGCTATAAGCACATAACATTCAACCTCTAATTCTACGAACACACAACCCCCACATATTTCACCTAAAGCCAAGAGACACCAT
Source organism: Sequoia sempervirens (assembly GCA_007258455.2). Taxonomy (NCBI): domain Eukaryota; kingdom Viridiplantae; phylum Streptophyta; class Pinopsida; order Cupressales; family Cupressaceae; genus Sequoia; species Sequoia sempervirens. The sequence goes on from VDFB02339156.1 coordinate 5,465, forward strand.
GATTCCAAGAACTACCAAAGAGACCCCTAAAAATACTAAGTTATTTTATCTTGCTATTCAAATTTCTCATTTATTCATCTAGGAAAACACTTTGCTACAAATCAATTTCTACATGCACAACATAAATACAATATTCACTCCAATATAACTAAGGTGAGAAATGAGAACATTTTGTTATTTATTTATATATCTATGAAGAACAGATTATTGTTTGAAAAGCCTTCTACCAGATTATTACCTATATAAATATTTTATGACTATAGGACTATACTATACTTAGATCACTGCCTATGAATCCTACTATCAACTCAACTTCAACTTTTCACTACTTAAAACTACAACGAACTCAGCAATATCCTGGAACAGTGACTAACATCCAAAGCATATACACATACTAATCAATTCATGAAACTAGAGAGATTGTTTAAACTATTAAATTTCCCATTATGACCAGGTGAGAAGGCTGAGACAGATTTCAAACAGAATCAGAGAGTTTATTTAAATCTATACACTCTGCCACTGACAGGTTATCTATGAAATCAGAGAGATTAATAAATTTACTACACCTTGCTAATCTAAAGTTGCAGCTGTGATAGAAAGCCAATGATATCAGGGAGACTATTTAATTCTGCACAATGCCTCTACTCAAAAAGGTGAAACAGTGACAGGTCGCCAAGTATATTAGAAAGTGAATATTGGAAATTGGAAATATCGCTATCTACTTGCATTTTTATCAATTCTCAAATGTTGTCCGCAAGGCTGAAGAGAAGGAGAAAGGTAAGGTACAAAAACGTGACTTAAAAGAAGGAGAATTAATATACAATTTTTCTGTTTTGGTACCTGATGCATTTCAGATTAGAGGCGAGTTTCCAGAGATTATTTAAAGCTTTAAACTTCCCATTATATTCAAGCGCAGCAGCTGAGACTGGTCGACAATGGGATCAGAGAGATTATTTAACCTCCGCAACATTCTATTTTCAAATACTACGGATATGATAGGTTGCCAAAGGTATCAGGGAGATAATATAAATTTAGATTACCAGACTATGTGAAAGAGCTCATCTAAACACTGTATCCAATAACATCAATTTCTCTCAGCTTCGACTGAACGGAGGTAATTGGCAAAGGCTTGAAACATTGCGCAGACCATGAGAATTAAATAATCTGCTCATTGGTCCTCAATTTCTTCGCTTGAACAATCTGCTCATTAACGGCATCAGAGAAGACACACGAACCAAGCTTCCTCCGAGTTTGAGATGGTTACGGTTGCAAAAATGTGAGAAGCCATTTTCCTTTAGTTTTGGATAACATTTGGGATTCTTTCTATTATGTTAGTGATCGATAAAATTTCATTTCCCTGTGCAGGAATTGCGACAGATTGACACTGGAATCCGAGAGATTATTGTAAACCTTTAAACTTCCTATTATAATTCAAAAAGGGCGTGGCTGAGACAGGATGTCACAGCAATCACAGAGATTATATAAATGTTTAAAGCTTCCTATCATGTTCATATGTGACGGCTGAGCCAGGTTATCAAAAGAATCAGAGAGATTAATTAAACCTTTAAAAGTTTCCTATTATTTCATGTGCAGCAACTACGATAGATTGCCAGAAGAATTACACAGGTTATTTAAATCTTTAAATTCCCTATCATGATAAAGCGCTGCAGCTTAGACAGATTGACAAGGGATCAGGGTTATGCATAACGAAGTCTTTCTAAACTGGCAAAGGAGTTATTCAATACCACTGGTGAACATCCAGGAAGCATTCGGAAGGGGAGTAATGAGGACTGGTTGAAAGGTGGTAATTTGATTGCACATTGAAGATGGTTCGAGATTCATATGATGGAGACCATTACAGGGTAATGTGCGCCCTTGCAGGTACCTAGGATCTCTTCCTTCTATATTACAAACAAAAGAGAATAACTAAATATACACAGGACAAATCAAAGTTCAAGGTAATGAAAAGAAGGCTTCATGCTGATACGATAAAGGTATACTATCTTTCCTAAACCTTTACGACTTTAAAAGTCCTCAACATTTAACATGTGCATGCTTCAATTCTAAATCCTCAATGCTTGATTTAACACCAATGTAGAGTCACAAATTGGTTCCATAAAAGATCAGAAATTTGTTAATGTTAACAACCGAGAGTTCATCATTGTTCAAGTGGAATAAGTAAGACATACCTGCGAACACTCTTTTCATCCTAGACCAGACTCCTTCCCTTCCCCATCCCTCATCCTCCAAGAGCTACGATACTCCTATGCTCGCAATCGCTCAAGTTGAAGACGTTGCCCCCTCCCTTTTTATATGATCTGGAAATCTTTGTTTATAATTCATTTCATGGTGTCTTTTCCAATCCCATCGGAGAACCGTTCGGCTTCCATCACTTATTATGATTTCTTTGATGGTATCTTTTACACTCCCATTAGGAGACCATTGCACTTCCATCAGTTATGATTGTATGCCAGCCACTACCCATATTCATTATTTTATAATTGACTCTCAAATAGATAAATATTTAATAATTTAATCCTTTCTAATATTTTCTCATTTTTTTAAATTTATTAATCGAATTTAATCATTAAATAATAATTACCTTTCCTCATCTAATCCAATCATTTTAAATAACTAACTCCAAAGATAATTAAATTAACGTTTATTATTGAAACAAATTCTTTATTTAATTCCAGTTAAAACAAGTAACCTTATACTTAATTTTTTATTAAACAATTCCAACCATATTATTAGTTTTATCTCATAACCTTCAAATTAGATTAAATAATAAAATCACCACATCATCATCATGACATTACCAACAACTTACTTGACATCCATGATGACCGAAATGGAGGACACTACACTTCTCGATTCTTCCAGTTTAATGTCCCTTGAACTCCTTAAACTTTGAAAAACCGGTGAATTTGCAGAAAAAGCTGAGATCATGGAGGCTTCTCTACCCATGGTGAATGAAGAAGTTGTAGCCTTTGCAGGCGAGACCGAAGTTCGAATCTCGAGAGGGGGAGCGGAAGGAGGCACACTTTCCTTTGGGGAGGAAACCTTGGGCGGATTGGGAGGAATGATATAATGCTAGGATTCAACCCCAATCCACCATGTTGGTATGAAGTTTGAATTCCCTAGATCGTGTTGCAAATGGAATTGAAAGGAGAAGTGTTATGTTGAGAAGCATTTCCTACATCTGAAAGTAATTTTCTCATAATCAATCGATTTCCTCCTACATCTGTTTCCCACCTTTAGCAAAATCTCGGTAGGGAGACCATTGGAAAAATCCATTTCAACACAAATTCGAGCACACGTAGAATTTTGGTAGTTGATAGTTTCCTCAGAAGAGCAATCGTATTTACCAAGGCTGTTACCAATAGCCCTCAAGCAATCTAGTTCCCAAAATTGAATGGGTAGATACAGTAGCCTTACCCACAAAAAAGTTGTGGTGAAAATTTCTATGCGTGGATCAAAGTCTGGAAACCAGGGTTTCATACATAAAAAATCACCTTGAAAGATCCAAGGGCCATTTTCCAGAACCAACTCCTTGTCTTCTTGCAAATCAAACTCTAGAATGAAAAACCCCTTTGCATAGGGGTAAATATTGATCTCTCCTTCGATGAATTCTTCCCATTTATCTGAGACCCAAGCATGTAAATCACAAAGTTTCAGCCATGTGTTCAAAAAATGGCATATCAATGCATGGTCGAAAAGAAAAACCTCCATGTCTAAAGCCACGTTAGCTAAACAGAATTCTGGAATTTTTGAGGAGGGGAAGATAGGGAAATGCGAACACGGTTTAGTTGAGACACCATTAACAACAACAACAACAATTTGTAGAGGACCCCCATTGCCGGAGTCGTGCCCTAAAACCCGTTCAGAGCACCATTGATGATGCGGTCTTGGGTTACCCTGTTGCAATGCCCTGCTACCCCCATCGGTGAAGAACCTAGTCTTTGCATCTGTATACGATGCCTTCCCACCATTGTGCATGCCCTCAGAGTGGTCATCGAGACGAGGATCTATAAAAAAATGAGGCTGAACGAGGCATTGGAGTAGAGCGCATTCAGGCTTAAAATTGGCAATAAAATTTAATCTATTGTGGTTGTGTATGTTGATGATATAATCTTTGGAGGAAATAAAATTATGTGCAAGAGATTTATAGAAGATATGTAGAAAGAGTTTCGGATGTCTATGTTTGGGAGATGAATTTCTTCCTTGGGCTTCAAATCAATAAGATAGAAAAAAAAAAATTCATTTCACAATCAAAGTATGTCAAGGAAATGTTGAAGAAGTTTGGAATGGAAGACTCTAAACTAGTATATACTCCTATGGTTACTGGTTGCAAGCTGCGTAAGAATGAAGAATATCCTAAAGTTGATTAGAGAAAGTATAGATCAATGATTAGAGGACTACTATATTTAACTTCTACTAGACTAGATATCATGCGTGCGGTTTGTCTTGTGGCTAGATTTCAAGAAGATTCTAGAGAGTCACATGTGGCAATAGTAAAAATAATATTCAGATATTTGAAAGGCACTCTAGAACATGGTTTATGGTATACAAAGGATATTGATTTCTCCCTAAATGCTTATACAGATGCAAATTGGGCAAGTTGTGTGGATGATAGGAGAAGTACAAGTGGTGGTGCTTTCTTTCTTGTAATAAGGTTGGTGTCTTGGCTAAGTAAGACACAAGATTCAATATCATTATCTACTATAGAGGAAGAATACATTACTACAACATCATGATGCACATAGGTGTTGTGAATGATGCAAACCTTGAAGGATATCAGAGTGTCATATGATGAACCAATTCCTATCTTATGTGATAATACAAGTGCTATCAATATTTCAAAGAATACAGTAATGCATTCAAGGATAAAGCATATCTCAATTTGGTATAACTTTCTAAGGGAAAAGGTTACAAAATTGAGTTGCAGTTGGAATATGTGCCTACTAAAGATCAAGTTGTAGATATCTTCACAAAGGCTCTTCCTAAGGATACTTTTGAGTATCTTTGGGAGAAGTTAGGGGTTATTTCCCCTCCTTTCAATTAGATGCGTAAGGTTATGCATTAGTCCAATGAATTTCAAGATTCATTCCTTTTTCTAGACTGATGTTGGTGGCTACCTCTCAGGAGGAGAGTAAGTGTTGCCATTGTTTTGTATGTTGGTGCTATCAAAGAAAGTGAAAGCTGAGGTTGCATAGAATTTTTTTCCCTTATAGGTGTTTCCTTTGGGGGAGAGAGAGTATGTATGATTGATGTCAAAGGGGAGAAAAGAAAAGACAATATGTGTTTTCCTTTGCCATTGATTTCAAAGGGGGAGAGAAAGTTAGCTGAAAATCCATATGAAGAAAGGGGGAGAGAAGTCCTGTGAAAAGAGAAAGTGTTGGAAAGTATAGATGATTGTGTAAGGGGGAGTAGTATGCATTATGGTGTAGTATATGAGTTGGTGATCAGAGTTGTTGTTGTTGATGATGGTTTTTCATATCATGTGTTTCTATCAATGAAAAAGGGGGAGATTGTTAGAAGTTTGTGTTGTCATTGATGTCAACAGATCTTTGTTGTTGCATTGATGTCAACCATTGGAGATTCTTTAATTGGTTGCATTATGTTGTCATTATTAGTATCATTGATGTCAACCCCTAGTGTTTCTTTGATGAGTATATGTTTGAGGATGTTCAACCTCTTGTGTGGTTGAGATGCTAAGGTGTTGTAGATATTGAGATGGTTTTTTTGGTGCTTGGTTTCCAAGTTATTTTGAGAAAATTTGAATAAAAGAGGAGACAATGTGGTAAAGAGTGTTCAGTATGGCAGAGTGGTGTTTAGTTTTTTTCTCCACATTTCTTCATGGTTGAAGATCTACTTCTGTGGTTTGGATATGTTGTTTTGAGGTGTTCAAAGGTGTTGTATCCAAAGTTTCAGGATCTAGTTCATTCGGTAGAAGAATTTGTGTTCACTAGTGTGTGAACTATGATGTAGTGTTGTCTAGGAGAAATGGTTTTGCTCCACATTTCTCTGTGTTGTGGTTTTTGTTCTTGTAGATCTAGAAGTGTTCTTATATTTTTCATATCTATCTCTAGTCTAAGTTGTTTGAGTTTTGGTGCTCTACAAGGTTGGATTCATGAGTTACACTGTGTGGAAGGTTAACTGAGTGTACATAATGAGTATATTCTTCAAGTGTATGTTGTTGTGAAGGATTTGTTGGATTTCAAGGTTTTGATGGAATATTCCATTTTTTTAAAGTGTTGTGTGTGGTCCACAAGTCATCTTTGGATAAAAGGAAGTGTGCACCTAAATATTTAATGGTGTTAACATAGGTTTGATTGACCTTGAGTGTTGACACTAATTGTGGATATGCTTCGGTGTTTGTGGAAGCATGGTGTGGCATGTGTATATGGATTTAGGTCTGAGTTAAGGTGTGATATGGTCCACCTTCATTCCTCTCCACCATGGGAATTTTTTTGTGTCGACCTAATTTTAATTTTCATGTTTTATGTACATAACCGACCTTGTAGAATATTTTCAAGGTTGAGGATGATATATATGTATGATGAGTTGATAAAGGATGTGTGTGTGAAGTGTGTATGATGCGAAGTATTGAGATGTGAAGTGAAAAAGTAGCTTTAATGACTAAGACTACTATAAGTAGTGATCATAATGTGTCTATATTCTATAGAGAGTGTGTGAATTTTCTAGTGAAGCAGTGGTGGAACTTTTATGTTGCTTTGAGATGGATTTCTCATTGTAACAATCTTCTATCTTCTTCTTTATAATTTGGTAGTGAGCAATTGGTAGTGATCCCTTCTTTCTTTTGGGAAGTGAGCCCTCCAACAATGAGCCTATTGTATTCACTATTGCAATTAATTTATATTGTGAGCTAATCCTAATCGTGGTTTTTCCCTTCTTGGGTTTTCCATATAAATCTGGAGTTCTCATGTGTATGGATGTTTTTGCATTACTAGTTCTCTCCTCCCTCTCATTTTTCTTATGCATTCAACCCATCTTTAGTATTCATTTTCAATCATCTAACATAATTGCAAGACTCTTTACATTGAGGGGGGAAATTTTTCCTTGCATGGTATTTTTTCCTTCTCATTGTTCAATAAGAGCATTTTGTTTTCATCGCTTTCTTTTAGGTAGGATTTTTGTCTCACTAGGTTTTCTCCTTTTCTCTATTTGTGAGATATTTAATTTGTACATGGGTACCTAACATGGCCTAGTAGTCAGGACCCATCTTTGCATAATTTTCATAATAATCTACTCCTTAAGTTGTACTTAAGGGGGGTGTTGGTGTAAATAGGTATTTTACCTATCTAGTTCACTTTTAGGTCATATTTATATGTTAAGTTTACTTAGGTCCTAGGATTATTTCTAGAAGTATTAGGTTCCATGTGATATTATCTTATCATATCATGTCATTTAATAGTTATTTCCTATTTCATTTAATATTTGGTGAGTTAGTTGTCTCATGACATAGGATTAAGACACTTTTCATGATCCTCTTTAATCTTGTCTCGCCTTGGCTACATAACCAAGGGGTTTTGATTTATAATTTCAATTTAATTCCATTTCAATCTTATACATTGCATATAGATCATATTTAATATAATATTATCTTACATCCTTTATTTTAAATTTATGCTCTTGCTTTTCTCTCTTGTAGAAAGTTGGTTTTTGGTTTTGCAAGTGATCTTGGAGGCTTGAATCCTTGAGTGACTTTAACATATACACACGCCCTTGAGTTCTATATAGTTTTAAAACATGTACCAATTCTCCATCCTTCTCAAGTACCATCGCCATCCAAGATGAATGAGCACTATGGATATGATATATAATGCATAATTCTAACATCCCATACCATCTTCTCAATTTCACTATTTTTGACATATGAGTACTTATACAATCTGATTTTAGGTGGTTGGAACTCTTAGGCTTGTTAAATGGTATGGTCATGATCTATTTTGAGAGGAAGTCTTTTATTATAGCTCCAAAAACTACTACATGCTTCTCCAAAATAGCCTATAGGTCAAGTGGTGTAGAATCCTTTGTTGATTATTCCTCTATGAAAAAAATTAATCCACAAACCCATCTACATTCATTTTATAATATTCTACATATGATGAGAAATCACCAATTTCAATGATGGTTTACATAGCCCATGTAGCTCATCCATAGTATTGAGTAGAAACAAATGAAAATTTCTTATAAATCCATCTCGATCATTCCTAATGTAGTTATTAATTCAACTCTAAAAACAATCTCAACTCACCATTGATATGAATAGAAAATGTATAACTATCTAACTGATATTCTCTCATAGAGAGCTTAATACTATTGAATTTTCTAGAATAATTTACTATTCCGCCATCTTCAGTCACGACTCGAAACTATGGAACTAGATAGACAAAAAAATTAAATGCATAGGTAATTTAATATTGAAGAAGTTGTGGTTACTATTTTGAGTCAATTAATATTATCATCTTCTATTTTTTAAGCTCACTATCTTGAGGGTTTTTGAGTGATATTGTTAGAAAGTGCATTGTATGAAATGGTTGGTTGTGGTTCTTTAGTTTCTTCCCTCGACTCATCATTAGTATTCTCTAACAGGTCTTCATCCATTTATTCTTCATTGGAACTTTTAATATAGAATATTTTATTTTCTCTACAATTATATCCTTGGCTATACTTGCTATCATAATTAAATCATAATTATTTTGTTCTCTTCTCTTCAATTTATTTAATCCATATTTTATATCAAAATATATTGTCATGGATCATATATTAGAGGAGAGAGCACTATGTAGGACTAATCCTATCTTTTATACTCGTGAATATCTACCTTTTGTGAATAGTGTTCTTTCCTTTGATCTATGATCCATGACAATAAAATTTGATATAAAAAAGAATTAAATAGTTTCACCTTATAATGTTCGAATCCTTGAGCCCTCCTAGAAATGAGTCATTCAAATTTTAATCTATGATTTTTTCCACATATAATCATAGATTTTGAAACTATTGAGTATATTTATTAATAGGTCTTATTTGGTGCAATGTTGCTAATTAGTTGAAGTAGTTCTTTGGCACACTATCATGTGATAGTGGAACTATAATTCATTAGTGAAAACTAACCAATGAACACTAAGAACCTTCTTCTTCTTCTAAGCATAAAGTCATCAATGTCAAATGAATTTCTCCAATTCTAAGTATAAAGATGCCACTATCATCTTTTGTCTATATTATATTTGATGTGCATGTAAAGTTTCTCCACTTGGTCAATCTAGGTGAGTCAAACCTTCCCATCAAACTTACACATTTCTATTCTTGGCATAGGTTATGTAGTATTAAATGGATACTAACTTAAGGTAGTGGTTACAACATATATAGGATTTCATTGGATTGTGTATCAATTACCATTAATGGATATGGTGGCTTTTATTATAGGTTCTTGAAATTTAATTGATCGAGTCTTCGTTCAATCTCAAATAATTAGTGTGATTTTGAGTGTATCAACTTGGAGGTTGTGCATACTATACCCAAGCTAGCTCATTTTATGATTTGGCAAAGAAATTCTAGACTAGAAGATCCCTCCATTCCCATTTTTGGATCCACATCCCCCTTTACTTAGATTTTTCCTTTTGTCTATGAATTCTTTCTTAGCCTCTAGTATATGGCCCCATCATGATGTGGATTTATTTTGCAATAAATTACACAAAATAAATATAATCAAGCTAAAGCTTTTACTACAAATTATTCGGGCCTAGATCTCACTTTTCTAAAATATCCCCAAGAAGCTAACTAGATTATAGTCTTAAGAGTAAATTTAGCTAAAACCCTAGTTTTTCAATAAATCCTTTAAAAATACTTCAAATGATCTCAAATATAAATTGTAATAGCTTATGTAAATCCTTCTAGTAAAAAAGTTATGCAATATGGAATAAATGTCACTTTTTAAAAACAATTGTTAGTTATAAAGAATAAGTTATTAAACTTGCATACAAAATTCACAATTCATCTTCTAATTTTAAAAAAAAAATTAGAATCAACACAAAAAATCTCAAAAATAACTTCTTAATTTCTTAGTTTCTATGGATGATAGAAAGTGAAATTTTGGTTTAAAAAGTTGGTTTCAATGTCCCCTGTTTGGCCAAAAAGTGGGACACATTATTGTGGGATAACCCTTAATCAACCATCAAAATTTTAGAAAAAGAAAATTGAAGGGGATATTCACTTCACAATTTGACCACCTAGATAAAATAAAATTGCCTTGTTTCTTGCCTTCTAGATGCATAGATCATACTTTGATACCATTTAAAATGATATAACTTGCACAATTTAGAAGAATGTAAAATTAAACAGCTAGAATTATAATAGGAATACTTAGAAATACTTGATAATAATAAGCAACATTGGAAGGGGCAAACATATAAAGTCTAAACAAGAAATAAAATTCTCAATAATATGATCTACTACTTAGTACCTCCCATATATATCATATTTATGTCTTGGATGCCACCCAAATTTACCAAACTACCTATATAATATTATATAGTTTAATTAAGGGTTATGCTAACCACAAGTCAACTACACATATTATCCTAATGCAATCAATGGGTTAAGGAATATTTACAAACACTTGATAATAATAAACTGCTTTGAAGGGCCAAACATCTAAAAGTCTCCAAAAAGAAATAAAATTCTCAATTATAATATGATTAACCACTACTTACTACCTCCCATATATACCATACTTATACCTTGGATGTCACCCAAACTAACCAAACCACCTACATAATATTCTATAAATGATTATATAACTTAGTTAAGAATCATGTTAATCAAAAGTTAGTTACGCATATCCCAATATAATCAGCAGATTGAAAGAATAGCATTTGTACTATATTCTAGTTTAATAGTTACAGCATAAATACTTATATGCAAAACTAAATGTGACATAACCCTACATGCATCAACATATTCTTTAAAAAAAAAATCATTGTTTCCTAGTATCTAATCTACATTAGTTTCTAATTCTGTCTTGAAACATGAGACAACATATGCTTGTTTAATTTACTAAGATCTATTTAAATATTCATTCCTATTTAATATACATTATATTATAATAGAAAGTCATTTGTTTTCTTTACAATTTCAAATTAGTCGCTCATATCTTGCACACTTTAAGCATTTTTTTCTTTTTAAAATAGGTCGAGAATTTAACAGTTTTGGACATGCATGAGGTGGAAGGGAGTTAGTAAGTTGGCATGCTAGTAGGCAAGTTGCAAGTTCAAGACAAAACAAATTCTTTTGGCAGTTAAAATTTGTTTATACTATTATATGAAATTTGTAATGCCAAGTTACAAAATGATACAAATCAAAATGTTCACAATATATTAATTAAATTTTAGAAGATTTGTTTCAGAAAGTTGAGTGTATATTTTATTTTTTTGTTATGCATGAAAATTGATTATAATTTTTCATTATCTTCATTAAGATCAGGAGTTCAATTTTGATGTGTAATGTCATTATTGTTTCATTCAACATCATTATAGACTACTAGATTTTAGATTCTAGTTAGCAGCCACTATAAACCTGCCTTTTCTTGATAAAGAATAGTTGGAGTGAGGGAGACCCCTAACGACATAAGATTCAAACTGTCAACCTCCAATTGATAAACACTCAGTGATTGCCAATCTATCTACTAACAATACCCATATGCTTTTTGAATTTAAATTTACAAATTTTCTTAACATTTGTATGATTCAAATGACCATTTATCTCTTTTTAATATAGGATAACTAAATAAATAGCACTTTTATATGTAAATGAAATGATCGAAAGATTGATAGAATGTTACTCTTAAAAAACAGGTGGTTGTAGTTTGAAACCTCATTACACCATTTTCAAGATCATCATTTGATAATTTAACCACATTTAAAGACGGCGACGTCTATCCAGTCAGCAGAATGCAGGTTTGATTGTATTTATTAATTAATTGAAAATAAAAAATGAATACATTTTTTATTTTCAATTAATTAATAAATGCATTCTGCTGACTGCATAGACAGTACATTTTAAAGACAAACGTTTAAGCATATCCCAACTGCACCTTAAATATACTCTCTGTTGACAGTTACATTTTTTATCATGTTATTTTTACTACCCATACAAGTTGACTACAAATTGCAACTTTATGTGCCAAGCCTCAGCCAATAAAAAATTAAGTGTTTATTTTCACAGTTAAGATATTTTCAAATATATGGTAAACATAAGTAAAAAATTTTAGTTAAGTTTTCTTCCATAGATTATATCGTAACTGCAAGTAACTTGATGTTGAATCAGTTTACATTTGGAATTTGGAACCAGAATTAAAGCATATTGAGATATTTTGGATATAACTGTGGAGAACTTTATTGTATTCTACACATCTACTTTAGTATGAAACGAAAAGAAAAGCTCTGACAGGACATAAAACGAATTTTATCCTTCGCTTTCCACCATGTCCTCCAAATGGCCAGCTTTATAAATGGTGATGGAATCTACTGCTCTTATACCAACTTTTGAGAACCTCAATTCTACATATCACTTTATTCACATTTAAAAGCAGTAAGTAGTAATTCTACAAGCTTACAATTCACCTACTTGTGCAGGCATAAAACGTTTTAACAGAACATAATGACTGTTTGACATGACTGTCAAGTACATGCAAATTGCAGTCAGTAAAGGATTCTCATTTTGTTTGGCCATAAACTGTCAGGCTTTATTTGATCTACATATTTCTAACAAACTTGTTTTTAGAAAATTCACTGATTATTGAGTATATTTGGAAAGTTTGATATATTATTCTTTCTCTAATGCTTATATTCTTGTGAAAGTTGTAGTTTTAATACATTATGTTGATAAATTGCTTTGGATATATATCTTATTTGGGATTGTATGTAATGTTCCAAATTTTATATTATGACAACAGTAAACTAAATATAGGCCAACAATTTGTTTTTGATGTAATTGTAATGTTCACATGTCAAAATTGTACAATCATGTACTAGAGATGTCAAAGTGTCCTACAATGATACTCTAGAATGCAATTTAAAAGCATCAAGCAATGACAATACATGGTCAATACATACCTACATAGAAGACACAAATGGAAAACTTCACAAATTGTGTGACCATATTACAACAATGAAGAACTAGGGATCATCTTACTTTGACAACCACCCATACATACAAATGGACAGGAGAGGATGAAAATTGTACAATGACACATCCCATGACCACCGACATTAAGAACAAATATCGACAATGTTGTAGACATGAAAAGATGACCTTAGCATAGACATGCCAACCGTTAGGTATGAGGAGATCAAAATCTCTTAAAATTCCAAAAGGATCACCTAAACTTTCAAGCTAGACATGCAAAGTAGACCCTTAGGAATAATTATCTTTAAGGAATTGATTTTGAAAAAGTACAACAAGTGCTTGCTATCTAAAGGGTTTAGATGATAGTGCACTTTTGAACAACAACACACTTTCAAGACTCTAGTGCACATAGAGGGCTCTATGTATGCCTCAAGGACACTATTTCTTATACATTGAGTCCTTTTTTATGTTGTAGTATTGTGCTTCTATTCTTAGATAGAGATTTCCTATAACTAGTTTTTCACATCTAAAAAACTCAAGCCTTTCCAAGGGTTCTCTGACATAGAACTCAGTTCTTTGATAAAGAATGAATATAGAGAAGACTAGACAAGATTGAAAAACAAGATAGGAATACTACCACCACATAGGATACTATTTTCAACCAACCATCACATCATTCAATTACATTCATTAAACAAATAATACATCACATCCACATTATCATACATGTTCATTCAATCAATAATATGAAACCAAGTTTTAAAATCACTCTTCTATCGCATAGATAAACATGAAAAAAGAATAAAAAATATCATGCCCATTTGACAACAATGTCAAGGTAGGTCAAAAGAAAAGAGAGGCCTCTTGCCCTTAACATGAGTGAAATACAATCCAAATGAAATGAGCCCAAAAATAATAATTATAATTATATAAAGAGGACACCAATGTCCTAATTTGTATATTTTCTCCACAAGAGAGAGCAAAGGGTAAATTCACAACATCATTATTTGGCTCCAAAAGAAAGGTTGATATCCATATAAAAATATCATAGTATAGTCACAAAGATAGAGGCTACTTTCCAAAAATAGAAGGGTCATGCTCCAATTCAAAAATAATACAATATAAATAATTACAACATTATTGATTCACTCCAAAGGTGCTCTAATAATCACAAATTACATCATAACAATAAATACAACTTTTTTAGCTCATAGAATATTTTCAATAGGGGAGAAATTAAACATGTTACATTCACCTACCCATGTTACCATTATTGAGCATAATCGTTGGCTATACCAATCTAGGTGACCCCTAAGCTATGGAGAGAGAAGATCATGGATAAAATAAGAACAAATACATGCTCACACACATACATAGAGTCTCAAGAAAAGCATATTCATTCACATAAGAGTCGCATAAAGTTAGCCTCACACACACAACATCAATTGCATGATTTTATCAAAGAATAATTAGATATAAACAAACAAATCAAATAGGGAAGGCAAGTATAACTAAGGAATGGATCAGGTGTCCCCTTTCTCATCCACAATCAAGCTAGAAAGTGAAACTGATAGTAAAAGACTCATGGGAAGCATCCACCTCATGGATACTCATCAATATGTAATATTTTTTTTAATGCTTGCATTGGTGTCAAGATATTATTTAGTGACACACCATTCATTATCTTTCATTAATGGAGTATGTTTAATCAAGTTTCAGATTCCATATTAATTAATTAGTTTATTATTCAATTTTATGAAAGACACTAATTTAATACTTTCCCTTGTTAGAATCTATTAAATGGACGATAACCCAAGATCTAATGTAGGAAATAGAAACTATAAAACTATAAGTACAAATGATCTAAGATCAATATAG
This sequence comes from Sequoia sempervirens, assembly GCA_007258455.2. Lineage (NCBI taxonomy): Eukaryota > Viridiplantae > Streptophyta > Pinopsida > Cupressales > Cupressaceae > Sequoia > Sequoia sempervirens. The sequence continues at coordinate 20,495 of VDFB02339156.1, forward strand.
AAATACAAAGTTAGAATCCAACAATAGAAATGCAAATGGTCCGAAAAGAAAAATAGCATTAAAAGAGATCAAAAGCATGAAGATACATGAATGAAAATGCAAGCTAGAATAGTGAGTATATTATATAGACTAAGTGAGAGAGAGGAGTTGGAAAATATGATAAATAAGAAGAGTAAGTTGTCAAAATTATTCAAAAATAGGATTCAAGTGCAACTCCCACAGAAGATGTTGACAACTCATTCCACTAATACTAATATCCACTTCATTAACTCAAGGAAGCTTAAATAAAAATGTAATAAAATCCTATACTAGGAAAATAAAAACCTATAGTAATATCCCCTTATGTGTACCTTAGACAAGTGAAAATATGGGTCCTAGCTAATGAATCTTGATGATGTACCCATGTGCATAGAGATACCTCCAAAATAAAAGAAGCCCCCCATCAAGGAAAGAGATAATTTACCTCCTGAAATATAAAGAGAAATGATCCCCCTCAATGTAGAGTGAGAAAGAAAGAATTAAGTAGCCCCTCCAAAAAATCAGCCTCCTAATGTACTTGCAAGATCAATGAATCCATGTATTAGAGAGAGAATCTAAATGCAAAATCTCTCAAAATAAGTGTTGAATCATATCCCTTCACAATAAAAAAACAAACCTTTCTTTTAGAAGAAAGTGACCTTGCATTTTAATTCTATTAAATCCTCACTCCAAATGTAGAATGAAGGGTATGAATAAGAAAAAAAATCTAAAAAATTCTCATGTATCTCCAATTTAGTGCTCAAATACATAAAATTCTAATTAGAAGTCTTGAGATTAATTATAGAAGATGAAAATAAGGAAGAATGAAATGGAAGAGAGAGAGAGCAAGATGGTCGATAAGTACCCTCAATATTATTGCAAATATGTGCAATTGGTGTTGTCATTGATTTCAACAAGCTTATGTGTTGTCATTGGTGTCAACAGTATGAGAAGGAGTTTGCTGCAAGGATATGTAGTTGGTGTAGAGTCTAAACTAGTGTCTTGTAAACTTGGTAGAAACCACACAATTCAGAGGAATTGCTAGCTGAACAGTCCACTCAACATTGTAAATACTTTGTTAAATTGTCAACCAGGGCTTGTAAACTTGTGATGTTGTTGCACGATATGTGCCTTCAAGGACTTGAGGTTACCTAAGTTATCCTATTAAAGGTATTCTACTTACTAGAGAATCACAAAAACATATAACAGTGAAAGAAGTAAATTGATGCTAATGGTTGTGGGTGCCTACAACATAATCTGTAGCTAAACTGTTGCTAATAGATAATTACTAAAACTAACTCAAAATTGATGACTGAACCTAATCAATCCTCTGAAGTACTACAAGTCAATTGAATGCATTCATGCATATGAGCAATCATTATTGATAATCAAAATATGAGAATCTATTTTTACTTCCATGCAATTTATGAAGTAATGACTAACAAAAATAACTACCAAATAGAAATAAGCAACTATAAATGTAGTGAAGAACAGTTACCTTGAGTGGCCTACTCAAGTGGTGGTTGTATTCACTTAACTAAAAGAAAATCTAAATCTTTAGATTCTACAAAACCATATCAACTTGAACTCCATTCATTATGCATTCCAAAAGATCACATAAAATCTTGCTCAAATATTGTATTTAAGAAAACCATTTATGAGCAATCAACATGTCTGTAAATTACAACAGAAAAATAAGAAGTAATTGATAACAAAATCCACCAGTATGAGATTAACCAGCTAACTATCTAAAGACTCTGTTAGCTCTCAAAAACGCAGGTGAGATGCCTCAAGAGGCTGCCAATCTCTTGATACGCTTTAGGGTAACAGACAAGGTCAAATGAATTAAACCTTCTACTCTTCAGGTGTTGCCAGACCTAGGCGGGTGTACCTATCTGAATGAAGCAGACTTGACTTATGATTATTCTTCTTGCAATGATTTGTCCACAATGGCAGATGGAAGTGAACAAATGAATTCAAACTTGATACAAATAGCAATAGCAATCTTCTAAATCTAAATCCTAAAATGCTCAATTAACAGATGTAAAGAAACTGAATGAATCTAAATGATGAAATTGCAGAGACCAGTGCCTTATTGGGTATGCGGAGTCAAATGAAACAGAAGTGGGCAACTTATTTTGGCAGAAACTCAAATTGTCGGCATATGATCTGTTTATAACTTGTATAAACATGCAGGATTATGACTACTAAGCTCTACTTTAATAATCCAGATGAATCTCCCTGATTACTGTGATCAACTAAGAGGATTTAATCTCTCCTTGAAAGAACCAATCAATTAATCACACAGATACAACAAATGTGCACTGATAAACTGAAAATAATCTTGTTATATCAACTTAAACAACCAGAAAGAATCAACTTGGAGACAGCTTAGCAATACTTTTTAATAAACTCAACAGACAATTGACACCAGAAATAAACTGCCACACCAACTGATTTTCATTGAAATCTCCATTTGAGAACATGCATCATAGTCTCTGATATGAGAACTTTATTCTACAGTATCCATTCCTAATCTACCTACTGTAATCTCCTCTAATCTAATTGTTTCCATCCACAATCGGGAATGAATATTTATACATATGCATCTGAACAGACACATCGTTTCATATTCCAATGTCGGCAAACAATAGTATTCGGGTAAATCCCATGTTGGCCAACAGTTGCATTTGGGCCCAATTAATCATCTCTGAGTCATTCGCCAAGACACCCTGTAAGTATGCTGAAGGCAATAATATCGTTGTTAGTCGCCCCGGGTGCTTCGCTATGACCTTTTGTTATTGGGGAGATAACCCGTAGATCGCCCTATGTCTCACCGAGACATACTTTTCTGTCATATTTGTTCCAATCGCTGAGACATAAGAAATTTTCTACTGAAATGTGCCTCCTTGTTTCATCCACTTCACTGTAACTTTATGATATCGGTGAGAGGTCACACAGATCATTCCATGTTTCACCGAGAGCCCTCGTGATTATTTTGGTCGCCGTGACATAAGGGTTCTCTCGCCGATGCATCCTTTTAACTCATGCAGGTCGCCGTAACAAATCATAGTCGGGGAGATGTCTTGTAGGCCACACTATGTTCCACTAAAAGTCTTCGTCCATCTTGCATGTCATTGTGACTGACAGAGACCCTTTTGTGTAATGTTGGTGAGACCGAAGGTCACTCGCCAAGACCTCACCCCGAAAACCTTTTGTTATATCGATATGCTTTGCTTTATCGCCAGTCGGCAAGACACCTCAAATTTGCTGAGACCTCATTTTGAATACTCTTAGCTTGGCTGATAAATATCCACGCGCATTAGTCGGTGAAACATGACTTACTGGGTGAGACCACATACCAAATACAACACTCCTGCCGATATGTTCCATTTCTGTCACCGAAACAATGAAAAAAGTCCTGCCGAATGGTGAATGCACATGACTTGTGATCGCTATGACATCATATGAGTCTTGCCGATAGGCAACACAAACTCATATTAACAAGACTACTCAATGGGTCGGGGAGACCATAACGAACTCATGCCGATATAGACCATAATGAGAATTATTCAAGACTCGATGGAATTTATGGGGCTATATGGGCAAAATATGGGTAAAAATACCATGAAGAGAGGAAAATGTGCTCAAGGTAGGACTCAATTGGAAACTCAGGGGTATGAAAACTTGTGAAATTATTCAGAAATTTACAGTTCTAACAGACTCAACCACTAGCTATATACAAACATGGGGGAGTTTATTCTAAACACAACTCTTAACTGAAATCATTAACTACAACTCCCTAGATATCAAAGTATGTAATTAAGGTGGAATTATTTAAACAATAGCTAAAAAGTAACAAGAGTTCAAATAAGATCAAAACTCTACAAAACAGATTTGTAGCATGGAACACATAATTAGTTATCTAGAATCCTATCAATTAAATAATTCTTCTTCAGTGCCTTATCAACTGTCATAATGATACACAACTAACTCCATCAGGTGTCTCCACACGATAGTGTGAGAGAGGGGGACCAACCACGTCAAGGCTCCAGGTCACCGAGAGTCAAGAGCGGAGGGTTGTCCTAACATACCCACTGTAAAGGGATGTTTTAGGACGAGGATCGAGAATGATGAGAACTATAATGCACTTTGATCACTCTACAGATCCAAACTTAAGTTTGGTCTAGGAGAGCTAGTTTTCAGAGTCGATACTGTGCCTCAAATAGTTCTCTATCTGAGGATGGCAGAGCAGTTCTGGGACATCAATGCAACGCACTAGCGTTTGTATGATCAGAAAATAGTGGACACACCACAAACTACTCAAAAACTAACTAACAGCCTACCTAGTTGAATTTAACAGGAAAGAACAAAATGAACAAGTATGAGAAGTAAAGATGAATATGATGAAGTAAATAAATAAAGGCTAGGGTGACAAATATGATCTCACAAAAGCACATGTTCACCAGCTAGCTCCACACATTCTCTCACTTGCACACAAGGAAGAAGGGGAAATTTTTGGGGTTGTATAGGGGCATGTCTCAGTCAGACCCCCGTTTTGGTGTTTCCACCTCCACATATAGCCAGATAACAACAAGATACAAATATGCGATAAACAAGTAGAAAAAGTAGAGATTGCAATAAACACTACAAAACAATATTATACTACTCAACCAAATCGCAAAGGAGAGGAGTGAAACGTTACTACCTCCACCCAAAAGCTCACTAGCCAATGGAGGAGAATATGGACTTGGAAAGGGGAGTCTCACAAGACCCCAAGCCCATGTAGCTAATGGCTTGCTTCACACTTGCTTTGCAGAGTTGATGGAGTGTTGTTGTTGCAATGGAGTGTTGATGTGTTGCTTGAGAATGAAGAATGCAAAGATAATGAAGTTGAAGTCCTTGAGAATTCTTAGAGGGATGAAATGAAGTGAAGATAGATGAATTTGAAGGAGAAGAGGGAAGAATTTGTTGTTTTCAGGATCGGTTGGTTGAAGAGGGACGTTACAAATCATTCCCAATTGAAAGTGTAATGCCTCTGCCAATGTCAGATGTGGGAATTCGTTAGGTATGGCAGCGCACTGTGCGGACGTCTGCGCACCGTGCGTGCATCCCCAACATAAATTCTCTCACTGACACAATAGATAGATGCCAAAGGAAGTTGGGTGATGTGGAATTTCGCCTTTGGATTTGATTTTCTAAGGTGAGGATGTGTAAAAGGGGAAATTGTGTTAGGGGTGCAAACTTGCTCCTATACATTTTTCCCCCACTTTAGCAAGCACAAATACTGATGAGTAATTCGGTAAAGTAGATCGAAAAGTAAGTAGGGTTAGAAATTTATACTTGAACTGTCAAGGAGGCAGACCGCAATCTGGCGAACTCGAAAGTGCAGGGTAGGCAAAGGACTCCACAGGTACTCTCCCTAAGGAGTTTTGAGCAAAAGACTCCATAGCCCCACAAAACTATGAAGTTGCAGAATGAAAGCATCTCATAGGCCCGAAGACCTATGGGGAGGCAACCCCCAAGATCTCTCGCATGAAGGAAGCCCTGAGAAGCAAGTGCCTTATAGGCTTGCAGAACTACAAGGAGGAATCCTCCAAGATCTCTCACATGAAGGAAACCTAATGAAACAAGCGCCTTATAGACACACAAACCTACAAGGGATCAACCCCCAAGATCTCTCACATGGAGGAAGCTCAGAGGTGTCCCACAAGATCTCTCACATGGAGGAAACCCAGAGAAGGAAACTCCATAGAGTCATAAAGCAGCTTCACAGGCACACCTGCAAAGTGACATGTTTACCCACAGATAAAACATGCTAGAAAACAAAGCAGACACATGGGAAAATAAGTGGACAATCACACAAACCGTTAGCACCTATTGGAAATCTTTCAAAGGGATCCCTCGGGAAACCGACAAGAAGAGGGGGTCCACTCAAGGGACACACTATTTGAAAGTATGGAAGAGGTGTTTTTTTTTTTTTCAAATCGATTCACCATCAAGGAATCCTTTTGAAACATGTTCACTTCATCAAGGATTCAAAAGGAAGAAAGTGCCCTATTTGCGAAGGGAAGACCAAGACTGCTCCCACCTCGAAGGAAGTTCACAAGTTCTTTCTTTACAAACCCATGATGAAGGAAACATGTTCCGTTAGGGGTCCAAGTCAAGAATGCAATTTTTGAAAAAGGTTTGCAAAGATTCTTGAGGAAATATTTGCTGGCAGCGAATGTGTTTCCCGAAAATCAAAGTGTCATAGAAATGGCATTGTCACACATGAAAGGGACAACTCAAGCAAAGAAGAGAGAAATGTAAAATAAAATAAAAGAGAGACAAAGACATCACAAACAAAGGACACAAGGGTGATCTGCTATTTCTAGGTCAGAGCTTCTCATATATATATATATATAAGTATAATAAGAGTATATAAAATGAATTGTCATCAACCCCCTACTATATCAGACCATGTAAAGAATGCATGGGAAAACAAAGTGAAAATAAAAAATTGGGTCAACATGGAAGAGAGGCCTAAATGCCCCCAACACTTTGCATTGCCCCCAATTTTTTGAAAATCAAACACAAAAATGGAAGAATGGTGATACAAATAGAAGAAGGTTTACGACACAAAAATCACTCCTATATCCAAGCACCGACAAGGGTGACAAGGGTCATCTAGGAACACATAACACAATCATGGGGAACACATCACGATACACACACACTTCTAATCTAAAGATAAAGAGGGGGCCTCCCCCTAACACTCATTGACCAAGAGGTCATCCACTTCCCAATCTAGGTCATTATAAGGGGAAGGAGGACGAGCCTGCAGTGGTGGAATATTAATGGGTGGAGCTTCCAACCCTCCTGCAACAAGGGCTAAGGAAGAAGGCCTCGCAAGGTCTTCTCCACTAGGCTCTTGTGGAGCTATGGTCAACAACTTTGCAAAGATCACTGACAAGGCCAAAACTTCATCTAGAGAGTTAAACATGCACTTTACTAGAGTGCCATGTCATACCTCAATAGACAGAGAAGGTAGGATTTTGTTACACCCTCCACTACTGGAAGGGCCATCCTCCATTTTCTACTTCGTGAGGGGATGTGAACTCCCCACAGACAAGAAAAGAGGTGTGGAGGAGGAGGAGGAGAAAACCATGACAAATACCACCAAAGCATTTAGCATATCCATGGGTTTGGGGAATGGTGGGATGATTGGAAGGGACATCAACAAGGGCGGCTCTTCCAAAGGAGTGATAAACACCTACACCATTTTAGGGTCAAGCAGACTCATACTCACAATGAGAGCCAGAAGTGAGACTGAACTAGATTGAGTAGGAGCAGAGGGAAGGAGGGAGGAGGATGCATCAGGAGGCCTTGAAGAGAGGGTAGACATCTCCTCTTCCTTCTTTTATTGAGTGGCTTGCTCAGTCACAAGAGCCTTTCACCGACGCTTGAGCTCATGTGCAAGGCAGTTTCTTCGACTCTTTGAGCTAGAGACTGAAGCTTGCGAAGGGACAAAAGACTCCTACTCAACCATGGGGGTGTCCACCACAACTATTTCTAGCAGATGGATAGACTCCTAAGTGGGAGCAGGAGGAGTAGATTGAGAAACAATAGGGGGAGGCCACAGAGGCCGAGACATAGAGGATTCCCCATGGGGACCCTTTCTCTTGCCATACAAGTAATACCAAGGTCTAGGTAGTTTAGTAGGAAGATATGATATCCTAATCTTGGGTTTACACCAAGCAGGTATCATCGGACTTAGTGGGTAAAAGCTAGGCATATTCATCCAGAACTCTTCTCTAGAAGGAGGAGCGAGAGAGTCATCCCAAGGATAGGGGAGCTTCTCTTTTCCCTTTTAAGAAGAGGAGGCAGTTGGTTGTTGCACTACTGGAAGGGTCAAATTCGGTTGTCCCTTACCCCTAGTCTTATACTTCACATAGTTCTTATAAAGCAGGTCCGTTCTTGGTGGGAGCGGACCGACCAGGGCGGGCCAAAAATGATCCAATGAGTAACCCCCATGGGACACCAATGGCTGGTATCTAGTGTCATGTACTACATGCACATCACCTTCATGAGAGAATTTCAAACACTTGTGAATAACAGAGGTGATTCCATTCATGGAAGCTAGCCAAGGTATTCCTAACTTCATCCTAAATAAATCTGACTCCAGAATAACATAAAAAATTATGTCTGCAGCCCTAGGTCCAACTAGGATGGACAAAGTTATTGAGCCATATGGCTTTAGACAAAGACCATTGTGTGTATGGATGGTAGATTTTGTTTCTTCGTACTCCTTTCCATGCAATGAATTAAGCCACAACGTTTCTTCTATAATAACATTCACTCGACTCATGGGGTCGACTAAGACCCCTATCACAATATTGCCATTGAGGTGAGTGGGAATGTAGAGGGGAGAGGGCTTGTTGTTTAAGGGTAAATCCTATGACGTGAATGTCATGTCTGAGAATTCGAGCACAGGTTACGGGGTAAGAGTAACCATGACCATGTTAACATAGGCCTCAGACTGAGTAGTAGAATCAAAGGGATTGATAATCATGTTGAAAAAATGTGACAGAAATGGGTCCGTGTATATCTACAACTCACTATTCGCTTTCACCACCAATTTGTTTGTATTTTGTTTACTCCCATCAAGATGAATAGTACTGTCCTTGATGCGGTCCTATATCTCGTGACGCAAGTGCATACAATGTTCGGTATCATGTATGTTAACTCGATGGTAATGACAGAAGATATTCGGATCGTACAAACTAGGGTAAGATTCCTTGAGAGGTTTAGGATTCTCCAAGGTTATGATCTTATCCTTTAACAACCTCTACAAGATGGAAGAATAAAATTATGTTAACTTTGTGAACTTTCTATTGCACCTGAGGTCATTATCATTCGTAGTAGCTACTACATTCGCAACAACCTTACCTTTTCTAGAGATCGATATAATGGATTTCCTTGAATAGGAGAATGAGGAGGATCCCCCGAACTCAACTACCATTGTTGATACTCTCGTAATGCCACACATAGATGCGTGAAAGAAGGTTACTTCATAAGGGAAAAATTCTCCTACCAAGGTCTCTATAGGTTCCCTACGAACACCTTTTGCACGTCAGAATCAGGTGGTGAGTACAAGATTTGTGAGAAAAGTGCTTGATATCGTGCTATGAAATCGGTAATCTTCTCATTATCCCCTTGCTTGCATTGGACGAGATCCAAGAAGGTCATCTTCGGCATGATGTTGGCTTGGAATTGTTAGAGAAATTGATTTACCAGTTGATCGAATGAGAAGATGGAATTTTCTGGTAAGGAACAGTACCATTTGAGTGTTGTGTCCTTAAGAGATTGAGGGAATAATTTTTCCATCATCACATCGTGATGGAAGAAGTTTGTACACAGGGAATTCAAGGAAGAAACATGCATTTACGGGTATCCTTTGCCACCATATTTTTTGAGTTTGGGAATCTCCATTCCTTGGGGGAAGGGAGTGTTTAAGATTGCTACCGATAATGGACTATGTTGGAAAAAGGGTTGAAAGATAGGTTGGGCAGAGGCTTGGGAGAGACTCACCAGCTAGCTTTGCATCTTACTAATATATTATGAAGGAGAATATTTAGATAAGGGTCTTGGGATGACAAAGGTCCAGTGGAACCTCCTCCAAAACCACCACTAAAGCCACCTTCAAAACCACCAGTGTGACCACTGTTGGAACCACTTCTAGAGCCACTGCCACTAGTAGGGCCTCCACTGAAGCCACCTCCGCTTCTGAAACCACCACCATGGCCTCCATCGAACCCACCTCTGCTAGTGCCACTTCCACCACTTCCACCACCACCACTACCAAAGCCTCCACCACTCAACCCACCGAAACCCCCACCACTATAGGTGATAGAAGGGGTGAAGCTAAAACCAAAGGGTATTCTATTCGCTTTGATAGTTTGGGATCTCTCGGCAGTAGAAGGGATGTTGATCGATGGGACTATGTTGGCCATGTACACAGAAATGGGAGGCATCGACATTCCTAATTGTTTCTCATGTTCCTCGAGAGTGGCCCCTTGTATAAGGTTAGGGTTGTTTGGAGGGGCACATGCTTTAGTTAGACTAGAGAGGATAGCCAAGAGTTCTATGCCCGTTTAGTCTTTTCCCACCATATACTTTATTTCATTGATAACCCTAGTGGCCCTAGCAATCTTTGGGTCCTTTTCCAAGTGATTCTCCAAGTCACCCAATCCTTTGCTAAGGATAGAGATATATTTTGAAGGAATGTGAATGGCCTCGTGCTCGTCTACTGACAATGGTGTAGGAGACACATGAGGAGTGGGGACATGGTCGGTCTCATCAGAGATCCCTACCTCGCCCCTTGACAACTTCTCCTAAGCAACAAGACCAATGATAGATCCAACAAAAAGGCTTGTAGAGAAACCAGTGGTGACCTTTTTCCTCTCCATCAGAAGGTGTCGCACACTTCTACTAACAACGTACCCGAAAGTCATGGACTAGGTTGTGATGCTCATAAACCTTCACAACACTCAAGTGGACTAAGAGATGAGAGCGGAGGGCTGCCCTAACTTACCTCACTCTAAAGGGATATTTTAGGAAAAGGATAGAGAATGATGAGGACTATAATGCACTTTGATCACTCTACAGATCTGAACTTAAATTTGGGCTAAGCGAGCCGGTTTTTGAAGTCAATACTATGCCTTAAAAAGTTCTCTATCCGAGGACAAAAGTGCAGTTCTAGGACGTTAGTGCGGCGGGTTGGTGTCTATACAGTCAAAAAATAGTGGACACACCATAAACTACTCAAAAACTAACTAACAACCTAGCTAGTTGATTATAACAGGAAATAACAGAATGAACAAGTACAAGAAGTAAAGATGAATATGATGAAGTAAATAAATAAAGGCTAGGGTAACGAATATGATCTCACAAAAGCACCTGTTCGCCAGCTAGCTCCACACGTTCTCTCACCTACACACAAGGAAGAAGGGGAAAATTGTTGGGGTTGTATAGGGGATTTCCTTAGTCAGACCCTTGTTTTGGTGTTTCCACCTCCACAAACAACTAGATAGCAATGAGATAGAAATATGTGATAAAGAAGTAGAAAAAGTAGAGATTGCAATAAACACTACAAAATATTATTATGCTACTCAACCAAATCACAAAGGAGAGGAGTGAAATGTTACCACCTCCACCCAAAAGCTTACTAGCCAATGGAGGAGAATACAGACTTGGAAAGGGGAGTCTTCCAAGACCCCAAGCCCATGCAACTAATGGCTTGCTTCACACTTGCTTTATGGAGTTGATGGAGTGTTGTTGCTGCAATGGAGTGTTGAAGTGTTGCTTGAGAATGAAGAATGCAAAGAGAATGAAGTTGAAGTGCTTGAGAATGCTTAGAGGGATGAAATGAAGTGAAGATAGATGAATTTGAAGGAGAAGAGGGAAAAATCTGCCATTTTTTGGGTTGGTTGGTTGAAGAGGGACGTTACAAATCATTCCCAATCAAAAGTGTAATGCCTCTACCAACTTCAGATGCAGGAATAAGTCAGGGATGGCAGTGCACCACGTGGACATCTGTGTGTCGGGTGTGCATCCCCGATAGAAATTCTCTCATCGACACAACAAGTAGATGCCTAGTGGAAGGAAGGAAGTTGGGTGATGTGGAATTTTGCCTTTGGATTTGATTTTCTAAGGTGAGGATGTGTAAAAGGGGAATTTTTGTTAGGGGTGCAAATTCATTCCTATATAGATAGTTATTACACTCAACTTGTTCTGGCACTTCCCTAGTTTCACTGTCCAAGACCTCCTTTGGCTACAGGCTACAATTGTTGCGGGCTACAATGTATTTTTAGGTTGCAAGAGGTTAATCCACAAAGCATATACACAAAGAAAACTACCATGATTAAACACATAATTCCAACCATATTTTATACATATCCACATATAAATCATGCAATGCTACTATTTCATAACTATATTTCCATTACTATAATTTAGGTCCAAGGTTGTATAATAAGCATAAAAAGATAGCATAGCATAGGAATATGTCTGAAAGGATTGTCTGATAATGTCTAAAAGCATGCATAAAAACATTAGGAAATTGACTAATAAATGGACTCATCAGTTGGTATTGAGTTGATGTTGTCTCTAATGATGCTTTGATTAGTTGCATTATGTTGTCATTAGTAAGCTCTACTAATGTCAACCTCTAGTGTTTATTTGATAAGCTTATGTCTATGGATGTATGGTTGATTTGTTATGTTGCAGTTGGCTTGGTATTGATGAGGTAGTAATGTTGATGATATGTTTATGGTGCTTGGTTTCCAAGTTCTTTTAAGAAATTTTGAATAAAAAGAGGAAACAGTGTGTTGCAATGGTGTTTTATGTTGCAGAGTAGCATTCCAGTTTGGCTTCACATTTCTTCCATGTTGAAGATATGCTTGTGTAGTTTGGATATGTTGATCAAAGGTGTTGCATCCAAAATTTGGTGTGTTGGATCACTATGTAGAGGAAGTTATGTTCACCATTTAGTGAACTATGTATTGCAGAGGTGTCTAGGAGAAATTTTTTTGCTTTGTAATTCTCCGTAGAGTGGTTTTAGGTCTTGCAGATCTGGAAGGCTGTCGATAGTGTTAGTATCTTTCTTTAATTGAATTTTTTTGAGGTTTGGTGCTTTGAAATTCAGTTTCTTGAGTTGCAATATATGATAGAATTATTTGGGTGTACTGAGTGTGTACATTCTTCAAGTGAGAGTTGTTGCAAAGGAATTTGTTGGATTTCAAGGTGTTTGTGGAATATTCTAGATCATTTTCAAGTGTTATTTGGTGTATGTGAGTTGCCTTTGGATTTGATGAAGCATGCACTTAATTGTTTAATGGTGTTAACACAAGTTCCACCGACTTTGGGTGTTTACAATATTAGCGAAGTTGCTTTGGTGTTTATGGAAGTGTGGCATGGCATGTATGAGTGGATTTAGGTCCTAGCTAAGATGTGTTGTGGCATGTCTTCATTCCTTTCCACTGCAGGAATGTTTTGGTGTTGACCTAATTTAAATTTTCATTGTTGAGGTGTATAATCAACCTTGGAGAAATTTTCAAGGTTGAAGATGGTATAAATATGAGTTGAGTTGTTGAGGGATAATAATATAGAAGTGTATGATGTGAATGATGTGAATTTTTTCAATGCAGTGCGGGATTTCATGTGTTAGATTATTGGATGTAGTGAGAATAATTTTTACAATTCTTGAGTAAGACTACGAAAGTGTTGGTGATGTTGTGGTTGATTTTTCTATTGCATTGAGATGGATATTTCATTGTAAAATTCTTCTCTATCTTCTTTTCTATTCTAGCAGTGATCCTTTCTTTCTTTTGGGCAGTGAGCCCTTTGTAATCAATGTTGATATTACTTTATATTGTGAGCTAATCCTCACCATGCTTTTTCCCTTCTTGGGTTTTCCATGTAAATATGATGTTTCATTGTGCATGGTGTTGCTTTGGTTTTGTTTTTGTTATCTTCTTTCATAATAAATCAATCTAATAGATTAAGGGTTAATTTAATTAATGTGGATCTGAATGTTTGTGAGGGTTTTGAAATTTTAAGGTACAATTGGTTCACCCCTCCTCTCAATTATCTTGTACATTCAACAATTGGTATCAGAGAAAATTTCCTTAGAAGAAAGCTTAACCACTTGAGATAGATCTAGGATGGTGCACAAGAAAGATGTTACTTTGTTTGATGGATCAAATTATGCATTTTTGGAAGACGAGGATGGAAGGTTTTCTAGTTTCTCTTGGATTTGAAATCTAGAAGTCTGTTGAGACTGGGTATACTATATCTGCAAATGGTCCAAAGATTGATGATGAGACCAAGGCCTATGAAAACAACGGTAAATCAAGGTATTCTCTCTTAAGTGGTCTTTCTAATTATGAATTGGTGAAATTTATGAATTTAAAAAACTGCTAGAGAAATTTGGGTAAAGTTAGAAAGCATTTATGAAGGAGATGATAAGGTCAAGCAAGCTAAGATGTAGAATTTGAAGATCATGTTTGAGAGCCTATGAATGTCTAAAGATGAAAACATCACAAGCTATTTGTAGAAGGTGGATGAAGTTGTCAATGGTATTGAAGGTCTTAGTGGAGAATTGAAAGAAGAAGTGGTAAAGAAGGTACTCAAAACTCTTCGTAAATCCTACAGTCATAAATTTTTTGATATTGAGGAATTATGAAATTTAAACCAATATACCAGAGATCAGTTGTATGGTTCTTTAATTACTTTTGAAATGAGATAATTTGGTACAAGTAATGCAAAAGTTGAGACTACTTTTAAGGCTGGAAAATCAGAGAAGTTTGTGGAATCATATCAAGAGGATCTTGATGATATTGTAACGCCTGAAAATGAAACAAGCTTTTGCACAATAGACAACAAGGAAGATTAGTAGATTAAAAGCACACATGCAATACAATACTAGATCTAGAATGCAAATTCATACGTTAAGCAACAAAGAACATGGGAAAGTAAAAACGTAATTAAAACTAGAACAATCTCACCAATTCCAAGCGTATTTCCATGATTCATCTCGATTTCCCTTCTCCATTTTGCTTGTGTAGTATAATTGTCCTCAGATTTTCAAGTTCGTGCAAGTATAGCCTAAGATAGTGATTAGCAAAATATCGAAGATTCTAGACAAAGGTGCTCTCAAAAGTCATAAGATTTCGCGAGAGAGATTGGAATGAAGAATGACAAATCAATTTATAGAAAATTGATTATTCGAACGACAGTCAAGATTGAAAGATCAACGAACGATTGAGATTGACTGATTAGTCATGCATTCTGTTAACTGACAGTGATGACATGATTCGAATTAGAAATAGAATTAAAGATTAAATAAATGATTCAATCTTCGAAAACAAAAGAAATATCTTTGCATGACAAAGATAAAGATTGATTATAGCAACTCTCTGTTCGAACGCACGCACAACACTTAATTAATTAAATAATAATATTTAATTAATATGCATGTGCACGCAAATAGTTAGAACTGGACGATTGAATGGTTAGACGAGGAGATTACTCGAGAATGCCACTCAGACATCAAATGAATAGTTAACTGAACGATTAAAATAGATGTCGAGTTGAGTAAAAGTGAATACTTAGATAACTCACATAATTATCTAAAATATAGAAGAATGTGTTAAAATAGAATTTATGAATTAAATAATTCATTTAATTCAAGAGACAATATTCGAAGGATAATTAAATAAATAATATTTATTTAACTAAGTGATGAAGGGATTTTAAATGAATAATTAAATAAATAATGAATTTATTTAATTATAGTTGAAGTATGATAAAGAGTAAATTAAATAAGAATTTATTTAATTTGACAAGATGAATAAGGTTAATTAGTAAAATAATTAAATAAAAAGCGTTTATTTAATTAATCAGATAGAATAAAGAAAAGATGAACTAATTAAATAATTAAGATTATTTAATTAATAGAAGAAATAAAAGAAGATGAATTAATTAAATAATTAAGATTATTTAATCATGACCATGAAGAATAAGAATTATGAAGAATATTGAAGTCGCAGGCCTAAACCAAATTTCGGTGTCTACAGATATATGGAAGCTAACTTTGTAAGAAGAATGTTGAAAAATGGTACTGGAAAGTATAGAGGTAAGGTTCCCTTCAAATGTTTCAGTTGTGGAAAGATAGGTCATTATGCTTCAAGATGTCCAAATAGAGCTTTGAATGACAAAAATAGGGAGAATAAATTAAGATGATTAAGAAAAGTTATTATGTTAGAGATGATGCAAGTACATATGATGATTAATCTGATTATGGAGATGATGAGGATGGTGAATGCTTATTCATGGATTTAAAAGATGAAACTAATTCTGCTAACTCTAAGAGATATGTGAAGGAAATGGATCCAAAAGAAAGTGCTAATACTGAAGGCACTTTGTTGTCTACTTTTCATGCTAGACATGAGAAGAACTACTAGATCATTGATAGTGGATGCTCTAATCATATGACCGGTGATAAGAGTAAGTTTGTTAAACTTGAAAATTATGAAGGACTTGTTAGGTTTGGTGATGATACATTTGCTAAGATGTGTGGAAAATATTCAATTAGTTTTGATGGCAAGCATAACACTGATAATGTTTTCTATGTTAAGGGTTTAAGACAACCTCTTGAGTGTTGGATAAATGTGTAGCAAAGGATACAATCTTATGTTTCAAGATGATGGTTGTGAGATTAGAAAAGGTTTTGGAACTATGATTGATGTTGGAGGAAGGACATATGGAAGTTTCTATCAGCTCAAAGGTGTTGATGGTTATTGCTTCATGACTTAGATCAATGAGAGTTGGCTATGTCATAGAAGAATGTGTCACATCAATTTTGATAGCCTAGTTAGAATAACTTCAATTCAAGCTATGAGAGATCTACCAAAGATTACAAAGCCTATCAATGTTGTCTATAAGGAATGTCAAGTTGGAAAGCAAGCAAGAAGAAGTTTCAAATTCAAAGAACAATCCTCTAGAGACTATTGGAATTGGTGCATACAGATCTTTGTGGTCCTACCAGAGTAAGAAGTCTTCAAGGTGATAGGTATTTCATGCTATTGACTGATGATTATTCTAGAATGATATGTGTTACTTTTCTCAAACAAAAATCAGAAACTCTAGATAAGTTTAAAGCATTCAAAGTCATGGTTGAAAATGAAATGGATATGGAAATTAAATACTTGAGGTCTAAAAAAGGTGAAGAGTTTACCTCTAATGAGTTCAATATCTTTTATGAGAATCATGGAATAAAAAGGAATTTGTCTACCCCTAGGACTCCTCGGAAAAATGGAGTGGTTGAAAGAAAGAAGAAGACTGTTCAAGAAGCTGCAAGGACGATGATGAAAGAATCAAATCTACCAGAATTCTACTGGAGAGAATCAATTCTTTTTTCTATTTACATACTTATTAAAGTGCAAGCAAGAGAAAAAAACATAAAGACCCCCTATGAGCTATGGTATGGAAGGATTCCTACTGTCAAATACTTCAGAGCGTTTGGAAGCAAATTCTATATCAAAAGAGATGAAGAAAGCTTAGCAAAGTTTGATGCAAGGTCTGATGAGGGTGTCTTCCTTGATCTTCTACTAAAATCAAAGCTTACCGGTGCTACAACAAGAGGATAAGAAAGATTGTTGAGGGTGAAAGTGCCAAGGTTGATGAAAACCTACAAAATAATTTAGTGATGATAGATGGATATGAATTAGATGCGTCTTCTTGCAAAGAAGAAGAAAAGGCTATGGAAAAATAAGTACAGATTGAAGAGGAAGAAGCTCTAGAAAAAATTCCTAAAACTCCTAAGTATGTGCAAAAGAATCATTCTAAAGAATAGATCATTGGTGATAAGAGAAAAGGTTTACTAACAAGAAGGAAAGTTGTTGAAGAACACGTAAATCTATGTTTACTTTATGAAGTTGAACCTAAAACAATGATTGAAGCATGCAAGGATGAGTATTGGATCAAGGCTATGGAAGAACTAATGCAAATTGAGAAGAATCAGACTTGCGAACTTGTCCCAAGACTAGCAAACATGAATTTGATTGGAACTAATTGGGTATTTTGAATTAAATTGAATGAGAATGGAGAAGTGGTAAGAAACAAGGCAAGGATTGTGTGTAAAGGCTACTCACAAGTAGAAGGAATAGAATTCAAGGAAAAAATTTCTCCAGTGGCAAGAATGGAAGCTATCCAGATGTTTTTGGCTTTTGCAACACATAAGGATTTCAAATTATATCAAATGGATGTGAAATTTTCTTTCTTGAATAGTGAATTGGAAGAATCATACATAGAACAATCAAGGATTACAGTTATCAAATAAACCGGATATGGTTTGCATATTAAAGAAGGCATTGTATGGGTTAAAGCAATCTCCCAAAGCTTGGTATGCAACATTAGACAGGTACTTTTTACAACAAGGATTCAATAATGGTACCACATATAGCAATCTTTCCTTCAAAGTTGAAAAAAACAAATATTGATTGTGGTTGTGTATGTTGATGCCAAACTTTTTGGAGGAAATGAAGCTATGTGTAAGAAATTTACAGAAGAGATGTCGAAAGAATTTGAAATTTCAATGTTTGGGGAGATGAATTTCTTCCTTGGGCTACAAATCAATTAGACATATAAAGGTATTTTTATTTCACAATCAAAGTATGGCAAGGAAATGTTAAAGACATTTGGAATGGAAGATTATAAACCGGTATGTACCCCTATGGTTATTGGTTGAAAGTTGAGCAAGAATGATGAATTTCCTAAGGTTGATCAGAGAAAGCATGGATCAATGATTGGAGGACTGCTATATCTAACTATTACTAGACCATATATCATGCATGCAATTTGTCTTGTGGCTAGATTTCAAAAAGATCCTAGAGAGTCACATCTTACAGTAGTGAAGAGGATATTTAGATACTTAAAGGGAACTCTAGATCATGGCTTGTGGTATCCAAAGGATACTAACTTTACTCTAAGTGCTTACGCAGATGTAGATTGGGATAGTTGTGTAGATGACAGGAAAAGTACAAGTGGTGGTGCATTCTTTCTTGGATGCAAATTGGTGTCATGGCTAAGTAAGAAACAAGATTCAATGTCTTTATCTACTACAGAAGTAGAACACATTGCAGCAACATCTTGTTGCACATAAATGTTGAGGATGGGGAAAATATTAAAGGATATCAGAGTGGTATATGATGAACCAATTTCTATCTTTTGTGATAATACAAGTGCTATCAATATATCAAACAATCTAGTAATGCATTCAAGGACAAAGCATATCTCAATCTGGTATCACTTTTTGAGAGAAAAAATTGTAGAGAATGAAGTGAAGCTTGAATAAGTGACTACAAAGGCTGACATATTTACTAAGGCTCTTCCTAAGGGTACTTTTGAGTATCTCCAGGAGAAGTTGGGGGTTATTGCCCCTCCTTCTTTGAACTAGATGCATAAGGAGATGCATTAGTCTAGTGGATCTCAAGATTCATTCTTTGGTCTAGACTAATGTTAGTGGCTACCTCTCAAGAGGAGTAGGTAGTAGCATTATTGGTTGTTGCAATAACGATGAGTGAGATTTGTCATTGTGCAGTGGTTACCGATTGATGCAATTTGGTGTGTGCTCCTAAGGGGGAGTATGCATACCAATAAAGGAAAGGAAGTTGCAGAGTAGTGGTAAATAGTATGGTTAATTTCAAAGGGGGAGAATGAATGATGCAAATATTTATGCCCTTTTTCCATTGATGTCAAAGGGTGAGAGACCAATGTGAAAAATGTTCAGTTGAGAAAAGGGGAGAATTAGTCATGTGAAAAAGACAAGCTACAAAGGGGGAAAGAACAATATGAAAAATAAAAGTGTTAGTTATCAAAGGGAGAAAGTAAAACAAAACAAATAATGAGTTGGTATGGATCAGAATATTGAATATTGAGGATCAAAGTTGTTGTGTTTGTTGTTGATGGTTTTTCACATCATGTGTTGCCATCATGACAAAGCGGGAGATTGTTGCAAGTATGTGTAGTTGGTGTTTTCATTGATGTCAACAAGCTTATGTGTTGTCATTGGTGTCAAAAACATGAGAAGGAGTTTGTTGCAAGGATGTCTAGTTGGTGGGTAAGTGCACAAAGTTGAGTCCAAAAAACATGGATTTTTTTCCTTAGCCAAAAAAACAAATCAGCATTGCAAAAACGGGATCCTGATTTTTATAAACAAGATCCCAATTTTTAAAAATTGGGATCTCATTTAGCTTCGGGATCCCGAGCCTAAATGTCAAACGGGATCCCACTTTTTAAAAATTGGGATCCCATTTTTTAAAGGGTCTTGAACCGACGGACAAGGAACGATATCCTGATTAGTACGAAACAGGATCCTGATTTATAAAAATCAGATCCTATTTTGTAATAATTGGGATCTCATTTTTTAATGGTATTTTAAAAAAAAAATGAACAAAACTTCATTTTCACTACACATGGGATCCCGATGTGGTGGGTGATAGTGACTACAAAACCAGCCTCTAGGTACGCCTCCACACCCACTTTTTAGCATTTTTTCATTTTTTTATTGAAATTGTTAATAGAAGAATAGATTTTAGCATTTTTTTAAAATTTATTTAACGTTTTAAGCATTTTATTTCCCATAATAGTAGAAATGAGGAATTGTAGAAATAGATGAAAAAATACAATGAAACCTGAAGCTATTGAATAGAAAGAAAAAAATGAACCTTGAATTGTATTTTAGAAACAAAAATTTTCTTTTGAAACCTAAATTGTTCAATCAAACCAAAAAAAATTGCATTTGAAAACCCTAATTGAAAGAAACAAAAAAATTGCATTTCAAAACCCTAGAAATTGAAATGAAATAAAAAAATTGCATTTGGAAACCCTAATCAAGCTTTTTGAAACCCTAATTCAAATCAAACAAAAAAATTGGATTTGAAAACCCTAGTTTGAAATGAAACAAAAAAATTGCATTAAAAACCCTAATTGCTTAGATTGAAACCCTAAATTGAATTGAAACAAATTTTTTTGCTAAAACCCTAAATTGAAATCGAACAAATCATTTTGATTTTGAAAACCCTAATTTCGAGCTCAAGAAAATTCATTTACATTGCTTAAATGTTTTAAATTTCATTTGCATTGTATGGAGAAAACAATGTGTTAAACTTTACTTTCAATTTTAAATTATAATTAGATTATAAAACAATATGTTAAAAATAGTTACAATTCATAAATTTTATCAATGTTTGTTTGCAAATTCCTAAATCCAAGTGTACAATCCATTTCCAATTGTCACTTAATTAGATAATATTGAACATTCATTTCTATTTTATGTTTTGATCTCTCTTAGTCATGCCTTGTTTCCATTTCTTGTTTCAATGTGTTGTTTGTTGTCTTTTGACAATCTTAACCCTTATTCTAGTCAATTACTTGTTAATTAGGCTTCTAGTTTAGTCTAAAATCTCAATTTGCACTACTTACCTAGACACTAAAAGAATCTAAATATTTTCTTTTCTTTCATTTAGGTTCTTTCAATTCCAAACAATCCAAAATAAAATACTTGATTCAACATTAACTAATTTTATATTATACATTTTATATCATAAAATTCATTTAAGTGGGAAATATTAATTAAAAAAATATTAAATAAAATAATCTTATATTCAATTAAAAAAAAATCCAGTTAAAATATACATCAAACTCAATCTTAATAATACATAATTATGTGTTTCTATTATGGAAATAGTCAATCTATTCATAAAATAAAAAATATTCATAAACTAGGCACTAACTTGCAAGTCCATTATTCCAAGGGCCACCCAAACTTCACCCTAAGTTCCCTAAACCCTAAACCCTGAACTCTAAAATCTAAACCCTTAACACTAAAGCATTCATTTTGTCCTAGGACCTTAAAATGAAATTTGGTTGCCTTAGGCAACTCCACCAAATTTTATTCCCTTAAGCCATGTCTTTTTGTCGTAGGACCTTACTACATAGATCCCCTTAAGCCATCCTATTACCCTAAAGCCATCATTTTTTCCTAGGCCCTTAATGAAATTTGGTTTCCTTGGGCAACGTCACCAAATTTTATTCACTTGAGCCATGTCATTTTTTCCTAGGACCTCACTAGACATAGATCCCCTTAAGCCATCCTATCACCATAAATCATAAATTGATGTCTTAAGGGGTCCTCATATGAAATTTCTTAAGGGGATTAAAGAAGTTCTCAAAATTTGGTGAAGTTTCCCAAGGCAATCAAATTTAACAATAATAAGATCGTGCAAGATTATAATATGAATGAGATTCCATGATCTAGGTTGGTCAGTTGAAACAAGAGCTATCTCAATCAACTGTTCCACAAGAAAATATTCTTCACTAACTTGCAAGTCCATTATATTCCAAGGGACACCAAAACTTCACCCTAAGTTCCCTAAACCCTAAACCCTGAACTCTAAAATCTAAACCCTAAACACTAAAGCATTCATTTTGTCCTAGGACCTTAAAATGAAATTTGGTTGTCTTAGGAAACTCCACCAAATTTTATTCCCTTAAGCCATGTAATTTTTCCGTAGGACCTTACTACATAGATCCCCTTAAGTTATCCTATTACCCTAAACCCTAAACTCTAAACTCTAAACCCTAAACCCTAAAGCCATAATTTTTTCTTAGGCTCTTAATGAAATTTGGTTGCCTTGGGCAACTTCATCAAATTTTATTCACTTGATCCATGTCATTTTGTCCTAGAACCTCACTAAAATAGATCCCCTAAGCCATCCTATCACCCTAAACCGTAAAATTGATGTCTTAAGGGGTCCTAATATGACATTTCTTAAGGGGATCAAATAAGTTCTCAAAATTTGGTGAAGTTTCCCAAGGAAACCAAATTTGGCAATAATAAGATCATGCAAGATTATAATATGAATGATATAAATCATTATCTAGGTTGATAAATTTAGGTTTTAGGGTGATAGGATGGCTTAAGGGGATCTATGCCTAGTAAGGTCCTAGGACAAACTGACATGACTCAAGTGAATAAAATTTGGTGAAGTTGCCTAGGACCTTAATGAAATTTGGTTGCCTTAGGAATCTTCACCAAATTTTATTCACTTAAGCCATGTCATTTTGTACTAGGACCTTACTACATAGATCCCCTTAAGTTGTACTTTAGGATGTCTTAAGGTGTCCTAATATGACATTTCTTAAGGGGGTCAAATAAGTTTTCAAAATTTGGTGAAGTTGCCCAAGGCAACCAAATTTAACAATAATAAGATCATGCAATATTATAATATGAATGAGATTGCATGATCTAGGTTGATCAATTTATGGTTTAGGGTGATAGGATGGCTTAAGGGGATCTATGTCTAGTAAGTTCCTAGGACAAAATGACATGGCTCAAGTGAATAAAATTTGGTGAAGTTGCCTCATACATTAATGAAATTTGGTTGCCTTGGGCATCTTCACCAAATTTTATTCACTTAAAATCCATGTCATTTTGTACTAGGACCTTACTACATAGATCCCCTTAAGCCATCCTATTACCCTAAAACCTAAATCCTAAACTCTAAATCGTAAACCCTATAGCATTCATAAATTGTCCTATATTAATATTTAATTATTTTTTCATTCAAGTAGCATGCCTTAGACATAAATGAGGCTTACATATTTTATCATTTGTATTCAATTAGGCCATTTATATTGAATGGTTTAAGGGTATTTCCTAAACATGTATCTTACATTTTGAAATTAAAAATCTAATGTAGGTTCACTCATATCTTAGAGATCACATGGATCGATTCAATAATATTCGCAATCCACCTCCACGCCATCCATCTCCACCACCTTCACCTCCACCTCCACCCACTCCACCTCATAACCCCCCACCTCCACCACCTAAATCGATGGTGCTCATTTGCAAGCACGAATCAATTCCAATGTTAGAACCATCCAAGATCAAATCAACATTATTCAAAATGAAGAATGTGTCACACAACCTGTGAGGTTGTTTGCATCTAGGATGCAAACCATTATTGATGTTGTTAGATGTTGTTAGGGATATGGATGGGATCTTAGATGAGCATCGAAAATGGCTAGAGGAGAGGAGAATTTCTGATTCTGAAAAGGAAAACACAAAGAAATGAAGAGATGCAGTAGAGAGCCACAATAGTTTCTAAATTAAGACAATGATCTTATAGTTATGAATTTATGAATTTGGTTCGATGGATATTTTGTGTGATGAATTTATAAATTTGGTTGGATGGATATTTTTAGTGCCATGAATTTATGATTTTGGTTCCAGATGGATATTTTTAGTGACATGAATTTATGAATTTTGTGGAATTTATGAACTTATAATGATGAATTTATAATAGTATATATTTTATGACTATCTACTAGATCATGATTTCTCTTGTTGGAAAATTGTAATATAAAATTGTAATATATATATATATATATGCGTTAAACATAAAATGAGCTTTTTGTGAATGTTTCAAGTTTATTTTTTAGTATGTACATGTATTGAAATTGTATATAGTTCTAGATCTTAAATTTTGAAATTTGTATGTATGTACATAGTTTAGTTGAATGATGTATGCATGCAAATTATGCATCGTATTTTTTATTTTAAATGTATGTACATGTTAAATTTTGAATTTTTTATTCACATGCTCAAGTTCAATCAATGTAAATGAATGTGTATGTATATGTATGCATATCCTATTTAAACAAATTTGCATGTGTGTTTCAAATTTAACTATTTCTTGTAATTTTTTAAGTTTGTATGTTAATTTTGTATAATTTAATGTAGGTGCACACTTATATCTAATATCATGGATCAATTTAACATTGATGATATCATCAATCCACCACCTTAGCCACCTCCACCTCCCCCTCCCCCTCCCCCTCCCCTTGCTCAACCTAATATCCCACCTCTAACACCTGTTGCATCTGATGAGGTTCGCTTGCGAGCACACATAAATGATCAAGTTGCATCCATTCAAAATCAAATCAATGTTATGTAGAATCAAGCATTGATTCCACCACATGTGAGATGTTTTGCATCTACTATGCAAAACATTGTGGATGCCATAAGGACTATTGATTCTGATCTAGATAGGCATCGACGAGAGAGAGAGCAGATGAGACAATTTTATGCAGACGATCTCTCTTCTAAACAAATTTTAGACCTTAAAATAACAAAAGCCCACCTAGCCCCTTACTTTCTCAACCCTATTACTCGGCAGCCCATTTCTCCCAATAAATCTAGAATATCCATGAGGTGTTGCATACATCCACAGATGAGTGAAATTTTTTGGGATCGATGGTATATGGTTTTTGATAGTCCACCACATGCTAATTGGGAGTGCCCATTGTATTTTTTGAGGAAATTGTATGTAGAGTTTGTTATGGGGCAAAAGCCCAATTATTTTGATTTTAAATCATTTCAGGGTGTTGGTGGTGGCATGCCACAATAGAGGTTAGGGGAAAGGGTTGATCCCTAACACCCCGTGCATGTGCAACCCCTTGTTGTTGCTCTCGGTCCTCCCATTCCTGCACCTATGCATCATCGAGCAGTGGTCTCGACATTAGGATCCCTTAGTACACTCGCAGGAGACCTTGATCAACATGCTTCTGCAATAGCGGGTAGGGAGCATAGAGACGATGATGGAGGAGTGTTTTATGGAGCTGGTCTGAGTACCACTCCAGGAGTGTCGAGGCCCATCCCACATGTATGTACTAGTTGCCATCAATTATTCTATGGAATTGATTAGTTCACACCTAGTTCGGGTAGACGTGGAGATTTTGGTGGTTCATCTAGTTGCATTAGTTCATTTGTGGAATTTCTTATAGCAGACCATCACCTTGAGGACACTGCGACACATGTATAAATATGCATCTACACATTCATTTTATGAGAATTTTGATGAATTTATATATCAAAGAAAAGTTTGCAATATATTTTAACAATAAAACTATTTGGTATACAGATGACACTAACGATGGGGCAATCATCCATTCCATGAGTACATACATCGACACCAGTCCTAGTCGGCAACCCTTATGGGGTATTTTGATTTCAATTTTTTAAATTATATATGAAATGATTGTTAACTTGAGTTTTAAATTTATAATTGAATCATGAACATATGTTTAAAATATTTATGTTGGTTTAGGGGAGTCAATTGGCTTCCATGTCGATTCCACCCGAGGGGTTGTCGAGCACTCCTCCACTATCGGGCGTCGTAGATCAGGGGCAGGTACATTTATATTGTAAATTGTTTAACTTACATTAGTATAGTTACAATTATGAATTTTGAATTCACTATATATGAAATGTGCATGTACACTTGTAAATATTATAAGCATTAAATGTCTACATGTATGTCTAGGTTGATACCACAATGAGTATGGGCATCAGACAAACATTAGATGTTGTGGCTACTCATGAGGCCTTTGATTTTCAGGTTGTTTAAAAAAGATTATGCACAAAATGTGCAAACTTGAATATATATATACATATATATAAACCTAATTCAAGTATACATGCTTTAAATTTGATCTTGTAGGACTTTGTTAGTGCGACTTTCAGCCCTAACCCAGACATAGTTACACCTCTAGGAGGACATGTAGAGTAGGCTCCAGATATAATGGTAATTTAAATTTTTTATTATATTTAAAGTCAATTACAAATTATATATTCTGAATATAACTTTAATTTTAAATTTTAAATTGAATATATATATAATATGAGCTAATACATGTTTTTTTTTTCTTTTATAGCATGAGACACATCGTGTAGTTGAGCATGTACAAATAGGTCCTGGAGAAGAGGGTGCACAACCTCAGAATACAGTACAATTAAAATATGATAAATTATAAATTAAATTGAATTAAATCATTTTTTAATTGTAGGCTTACATCTAATTTCAACTTTCTTTGTCTTGTTTATGTAGATTGATTAAGAGAATTTAGAGGTTGGTTCAGGTGCACTAGAGCATCCAGACCCAGATATGATGGTAATTTAATTTTATGATGAATTATAAATTAAATTGTCATTAAATCATTTTTCATTTTCTTACATCTAATTTCATCTTTGTCTTGTACAAAGTGTTTCAGATCACCCGCATAGTTTGCATGGCATGAAGAGGTCTCTTGATTATAGAGACAATACATGACCTAGAAACATGATTTTATGGGTTATATTTGTTTATTTCATGGACTACCTTTTTGGTTTCTCATGTACTTTGTTGGACTTTATATTTCATGGCTCAAGTACTTAGTTGGACTTTAGTTCATGGGTTGTACTCTGATGGACTTTATTTCATGTGCTTAATATATTGGTTTCATGCACTTAATATGTTGTAAATTATGGACTTTATTATTGTTTGAAATTTTAATTTACACATGTACATTTATGCATTTTATGTTCATAGTCAAGACATTAATATAGGACATTAATGTGAAATTAATATAAATATGAAATTAAAGTTGAAATTAATAGGACATTTTAATATTTATACTTTACAAATTTAGTGATCTCATACATGATATACATGATATGTACATTCAATAATTAGCGATAATTAGTCAATGAACTTATTCAATTCATGTCAATAATAATTAGTCAATAAATCATAATTTACAAACAAAAGAAATCCGTTTATATACCAGAAAGGATAAAATTTTAAGAAATAAACAATACCATACAAGATTAGAGAAGAAAAGTATTAATAAATTCTATAAATAATAGCATCCAACACTAATTTATAAGCTCTCAAAACAAATAATGGCATCTAATACTAATTTATAAGATGTCAAAACAAATAATGGCATCCAATACTAATTTATAAGCTGTAAAAAAAATAATGGCATCAAATACTAATTTATAAGCTATCAAAACAAATAATAGCATCCAACACTAATTATAGGTTGTCTTAAGGGGTCCTAACATGACGTCTTAAGGGGATCAAAGAAGAGTATAATTGAGTATAAATATTAAGTGATATAAAAAAGTATTATAAGTTTTAGGGTGAGTCATCATAACAAATGATATAATTAAGTATAATATTTAGGATATGTGCTAATACGACACGTCTTAAGGGGATGTCTTAAGGGGTCCTAATACGACGTCTTAAGGGGATCAAAGAAGAGTATAATTGAGTATAAATATTAAGTGATATAAACAAGTATTATAATTTTTAGGGTGAGTTATCATAACAAATGATATAATTAAGTATAATATTTAGGATATGTGCTAATACGACACGTCTTAAGGGGATGTCTTAAGGGGTCCTAATACGATGTCTTAAGGCGATCAAAGAAGAGTATAATTGAGTATAAATATTAAGTGATATAAACAAGTATTATAAGTTTTAGGGTGAGTCATCATAACAAATGATATAATTAAGTATAATATTTGGGATATGTGCTAATACGACATGTCTTAAGGGGTCCTAATATGACATCTTAAGGGGATCAAAGAAGAGTATAATTGAGTATAAATATTAAGAGATATAAACAAGTATTATAAGTTTTAGGGTGAGTCATCATAACAAATGATATAATTAAGTATAATATTTAGGATGTGGTAATATGACACGTCTTAAGGGGATGTCTTAAGGGGTCCTAATATGATGTCTTAAGTGGATCAAAGAAGAGTATAATTAAGTATAAATATTAAGTGATATAAACAAGTATTATAAGTTTTAGGGTGAGTCATCATAACAAATGATATTATTAAGTATAATATTTAGGATATGTGCTAATATGACACGTCTTAAGGGGATGTCTTAAGGGGTCGTAATACGTCTTAAGGATATAATTGATATAACAATAATTTATGCATGATATTTAGTGATTATACAACCAAATATAAAGTTTCAAAGTAGGAAAACATGCACATTTAACAAACAAAATATATAGAAAATCGATTTTGATACATACAAGTACATAGAGTACATAATTGTGTATGTACATGTATTTGTAATTTGTACAAAATGTTTAATTTTGTATGTATGTACATATATGTCATCTCAAAACAATGTTTACAAAATTTGGATATGCCATCTCAAGAACATCTCAAACTCGTGCCCAAAATGTAGTAGGTCTTCACACCACCTGATATCAAAAAGGTACAAGCAGTATCAATGAAATCATCAAAACACACATTTTAATTTATATAAAACTATCTACATGTACACAACTCAAGTACTTGCATTTAAAAGTATTCCACACATGTGTGTATGTTGAATCCAGGCATCCTCTCCTTTTTGTTTCAAAGTATGAGATCAATGCAATGATGGCTTAAGGATACAAAAAAGGATGATAAATCAATTTTAACTATTAATGTACAAGCAATATCAATATGTAATCAAAACATGTATTTAAATATAATTTAACTACTAATTACCTATTTTTACCAAGTATTCCATGTTGTCTAGGTTGAATCTACATGGACTAGATCCCTTTTGTGATTATGGCTTAAGGATCAATAAAAGGACAATTTAAATCAATTTCAACTAATAACACACTTGACCAATATCGAAACATGTATTTAATCTATTTAAAAGGACAATATAAAACTAAAACTATATTTACCTGTATTTACTTATTCCATTGTACCATCTGCATCCTCTCTTTTTTGCAATGCATCTATGATTGTCTCATGCTCTTCCATATAAATTATCCATAGCACTTTATTTGTAGGTCTTCCATGATATCAATCTAGTTTTATATTTGTTTCCACCACCAAATGTGAATAATGTATAATCTTTTTATGTGTTTCATAATCTTCGAATGCAGGTAGACCATTCTTCCTTGTCAGGTATTTTTGTAGCCAAGTGCCAACAACCACCATCGATCCTATTGGAAAACACGAAAACCATCATCAAATAAGTTCTCAAAATTTTCTTAAGGGGATCAAAGACTTGTTCTAAAAATTTGCTTAAGGGGATCAAAAACTTGTTATCAAAATTTGTTTAAGGGGATGTCTTAAGGGGATCACCATACCTGTTGGATAATGATAGCCATCATCATCTTCTTGAGGTGCTATTAACTTGTGTTTAATCTCCACAAAATGAGCCAACCAATATTTTGTTTCCTCTTCATTCCCCTCATGTGCAACAACAACATACACATGTCCTGCAAACAAAATTTGATTTAATAACTTGTGCATATCCATATAAATAATTTAGTATTACAAAATAACTTAATAAAGTGAAATAAATTGAATTAAATTACCTTCTTGTACAAGGTCTGAAACACGGTCATAGTCTTCAGATGCAAACACTTGATCATTTTCTTCAATAGTTGTTTCATATTGATCATGTGCTTGTGCATGTGTCAATGATCTTTGCTCTCACTATTCAACTCATTATGTATTTTCACATGCTTTCCAATCTCCTGAGATACAAAACTGACAAAAAAATGCAAGCTCCCTTGGCCAAATAGTCCATGTGCTTGTTGTCGAACTCCTAAATGAATTCCATTTAGTAGATCCATTGATTGTCTCACAGTCAACTCTAGGTACAATGTTCTCTTCTTCAACCAACCAAAAGAATCGATGAACTGTAGAGCACTCACTCAAACTAGGTGCAGATAATCTTGTATTACACCAATCCAAAATCCCACGTGCATCTTTAAATTTTACTGCATCCTCAAATTTTAATTGTTCTCTAGCAAGAATTATTTTGACACATGCACCAACTCCATCATGTTCTCCTTTACCATGCCCAGCTTCAAAAAAACTCCATATATGCTAGACATTAACTTCCTTGTGAACCCTACTTAACCAATAGAATATTTGAGCATTCTTGAACTTCCCCATACAACTATCTGACCATATGAGGTGTTCTTTCATCTGGATTCCTCTTTTTCTTAAATTTCTATAAAATATACTGAAACAGTATTGAACAAACTTTGACGAGTGTAACCGGTTGTCACTCAAATAAAAATGATACTCCCTCAAAAAATTTCTATCATTGTCAGTGATATCATCTGCATGTCTATAAACAATATGGACAAACATAGCTACTTGCACTGAATTATAATACCATGATTGAATTTCCTCTTGCGGAGCTAGAGTATAATTTTCTACAAAATCAACCATTGAAAGTATAGTACCAATTGGAAATATGTTTCTACATGTGCGCAATTGGCCATCAAGCCATCGAGCATGTTGAGAGTGCATGACATATTTTGGTACAATCTTATTCTTAAATTCACTCATGAATGCATGCACACTAACTTTTTCTGTAACTAAATCACAACACTTTCCTATTTTTCCATCTTTTAAAGAATAGTGAACATTCTTAAATCTTTTAACATCTACTAATTGTTGTCCAAAATAATTATCGACACTTTCATGCATACAAATTCTTAAGAATGAAAGATTTCCATAGTTAATGTATTGTCTAGAAATACAAGAACTTAAATAAAACAATTTACCATTAGATCTTTCACAAAACAAACCTGAAATAAACTCCCTTATTGCTTCAAGTGGCATATTAATACCACATTCCTATATAATCATGTTAGTATGCAAGGTACAACGTATATATCGAAAAACATCATAAAAATAACGAAATTGAACATGCATTTTACAACAACAAGATATTTGTTGCTTATTAATTTGTATATACCATGGTTTACATTTTTCAAAAGACCTTTGACTTATTTTAATATTACCAGGTAACACCAAATCACCACAAAAAATTCTATAAAATTCAGTTTGTGTTGTATCTAATAGGAGTTTTGGGTGAGGATCGCGAACTTTTGACCCCACCCTTAATTTTAAAACATCTCTAGCATTAGATGAAACCCTAGTATTATCATGCCAATATTTTTTGATCAAAAATTTAATTTCAACATTCAATTTCATATCAGACCTTGGGAGTCGACCACTGAAACTCCGACATTGGTTGATAGGATCATTTTCTATACTTTCTCTTCTTTTTGTCACTCTTAGAAATGTTTTAGGATGTATTTTTAAAACTTCACTAATATTGCTTACCATTCTTTTATTCAAAGTTTCTTTATTAACTATAGTAGTTGTTATAGCTCTTCTTGCTGCATTTTTTAATCTTTAGATCGATTATTTTTCGCAATAGATTGAATGGCACTAGCAACAGTAGACATAACATGTTTTAATGATTGATCTTTTCTTTTTGGTTTAACAAAAAAGCCTAACCTTGTCATTATTTTCCTCATTTTTTGCATTCTCATCAATTGCATCATTAGTTGACATTGAAATGCAATTTTTTTACGATAAAAGAATTTTTTGTATATTCTATTCGCATGTGTTCTTATTTTCCTCCAAGAAATTTGACTAGGAAGATTATCGAAAACGCCACTTTCAATTTTTAAAAAAGTATTTTCATTAAATTCAACATCACATTCTAGATTTTCATCTTCATCTTCATTTTCATTTTCATTTTTGACTTCAAAACGATTTACATTTTCATCTTCATTTTCATCAACAAAATGGTTTTCATTTTCATTTTCATCAACAAAATGGTTTTCGTTTTCATTTTCAACAAAGGATCATTCTCATTTTCATTTTGAACAAAAGATTTTTCTTTTTCATTTTCAACAAAAGATTTTTCTTTTTCATTTTCAACAAATTCTATAAAAGTTTCATCTCTCTGAATATTATCAATGTCAACATCGTTAAGTCCAACATCTTGTAAAACTTCTACATACGAATTTACCATTTCACTAACATGTGGATTTGAAGATGTACCTAGATTTGTGCATATTGAAACATTCTCCATAGTATTGAAAGAGGGATTTGAAGACATATTAGGACTTGCTTGTATAATCATATTCTTCTCCAAATTGACTTATTGCAAATTAGCTTCGTCTACAACCATGGTTTCCTCAATGTTTTCATCTTCAATAGTTATGGAATTGGATGCTCCACCATCATTCATTGATTTAATTCTCATTCTTCTTTCTCTTTGTCTTTATTTCTCCTTCTCATTATTTGCTTCAATTTCTTCAGGAGTCAATTTTTTCCTCTTATTACGAGCTTTTGAACCCATGATTATAAAATTCTCAAGCACAAATGAATTTCAATAGTGAAATTCTTCAAAAAATATAATCCAAATTGGAAGTTGAAGACCTATAAGAACAAAATTCTTCCTCTTGTGTTCCTCAAAACAAGTAGAAAACTAGCACAATTCCACTTTAAAAACTATTTTCTTCATGCCTCCTTTGAAAAATTCAATCCATATTGCAAGTTGAAGACCTCTTGTTCCTCCAAACAAGTACAAAACTAACACAATTCCACTTCAAAAATAGTTTACATGATGCCTCCTTTGAAAAAATCAATAAAAAATGCAAGTTCACTACTTGTAAAGACAATAGTTGATGAAAAATAGCCCAATATGCTGCACTCGGCTGTACATGTGAAGTTACAGACTTCACAGTAAACTTTTCCAGTAAATTAAAAACAAATGGTTAAAAACAAACGAGATCCCTTAAAAACGGGATCTTGTTTTATAATTGTGATCCCGTTCCCCAATATTAAATGTGGGGACCACTGACAAAGGAACATGATCTCATTTTTAAAGCGGAATCTCGTTTCCCTGTCAACAGTCACCACATTTAATATTAAGAAATAGGATCCAGATTTACAAAACGGGATCCTGTTTCTAAAAAATTGAAATTGGATTTGCTTTGTGGTCGGGTTTTTGGCTTGTATTTTGGTTCGGGAAAAGAATTGGGAATCCGAACCTAGGCCTTCAACCTGGTTTGACCTGCAAGTTGAAGGTCCTAACAATGTCAGAGAAAAATACCGAGTTTGGACATATGGCTGATGACTTTTTTTGTAGAATCTTTTGAAAAAATTAAAACCCATTTTAGATGAGACAGTGTAGATTCCAAATATGTAATTTTTTTTACAATTGGATTATTTTTTCTATTTTTCAATTAATTTATGATGAAACTAGTCCATAAACTCTAAATATCAGGGTTTTTTACTATTTTAATAACTTTTGATCAATATAACATTTTGACGAACGGATTGCACGAGAATGTACTTCAGACAATTATTTTCAATTTAAAAAAAATCAAAAAATGATAAGTTTAGGTCATCTTATGCGTGTCTTACATGACGATTTTTCAACACGACAAATATGGCTAATAAAAATTTAACAAAAAAAATATTCAATAAAAAATTACAAAAAAATATAAAAAATGTGCTTCAGTGAGTCACAAATCTTTTCCCAAAAGGATTTACAAAAATATGATAATTTAGGTCAAAATATGGATGTTGTACACGTGCATGGTATGGTAAAAAAAAAGTGACTTTTAAACAGTGGTTTTTAGAAACACCTATTGAAACTCAATTTGTACCATCTAGGTATTGAAATAAATTACATATTTGGAAACTAGACTCTGAGTACTACATTTTTTGATTAGTGACTTTTTTGAAGATTCCATCTTTAAGTGCTTCAAATTTTAAGGTCAAATGTGTCAAATTCTAAAAATCAGGGAAAACACTTCCACTTTTTGGCCAAAAAGTGGACTCAACTTCTTGCCAGCACCCTGGTATTGAGTTGATGTTGTCTTTAATGATGCTTTGATTAGTTGAATTATATTGTCATTAGTAAGCTACTAGAGTCAACCTCTAGTGTTGCTTTGATAATATTTTGTCTATGGATGTATGGTTGAGTTTTTATGTTTCAATTGGGTTGGTGGTGATGAGGTAGTGCTAAAGATGTTGATGATAGGTTTTTGGTGCTTGTTTTCCAAGTGCTTTTGAGAAAATTTTAATAAAAAGAGGAAATAGTGTTTTGTATGGTGTTCTATTTTGTAGAGTAGCATTCTAGTTTGGCTTCGCATTTCTTCCATGTTGAAGATCTGATTGTGTGGTTTGGATATGTTGATTAGAGGTGTTCAAAAGTGTTGCATCCAGAATTTGGTGTGCTAGATCGTTGTGTAGAGAAAGTTATGTTCACCAGCGTGTGAATTGTGCATTGTAGAGGTGTCTGGGAGAAATGTTTTTTCTTTGCATTTCTCTATAGAGTGGTTTTAGGTCTTGTAGATTTGGAAGAGTGATGATAGTATTTGTATCTTTCTTCAATTGAAGTTGTTTGAGGTTTCATGCTTGGAAAGTTGGTTTCTTGAGTTGTAATGTATGGCAAAATTATTTGTGTGTACTAGGTGTGTACATTCTTCCAGTGAAAGTTGTTACGAAGGAATTTGTTGGATTTCAAGTTGTTTTTGGAATACTCTAGATCGTGTTCAAGTGTTATGTGGTATTCGTGAGTCATCTTTGTATTTGAGGAAGTGTGTATTTAATTGTTTAATGGTGTTAACACAGGTTCATTTGACCTTGGGTGTTTACACTATTTGTGAAGTTGCTTTGGTGTTTATGGAAGTGTGGCATGGCGTGTATGAGTGGATTTAGGTCCTAGCTAAGGTGTGTTGTGGTCTACCTTCATTCCTTTCCACCACGAGAATGTTTTAATGCTGACCTAATTTGAATTTTCATGGTTGAGGTGCATAGCTGACCTTGGAGAATGTCTTAAGGTTGAAGATGGTATAAATATGAGTTGATTTGTTGAGGGTTGATAATATAGAAGTGCATGATGTGAATGATATGAATTGTAGAGTTGTGAGGTGCAAATTTGTGCATTGTAGTGTGAGCTTTCATGTTTTAGATTATTGGATGTAGTGAGCAGAAGGTGTCTATAATTCTTTAGTAAGGTTGTGAAAGTATTAGTGATGTTGTGGTGGACTTTTCTATTGCATTGAGATGGATTTCTAATTGTAAAATTTTTCTCTATCTTCTTTTCTATTTTGTTAATGAGACTTTGGTAGTGAGCCTTTCTTTCTTTTGGGAAGTGACCCTCCAACAGTGATCCCTTTGTAATCGGTGTTGATATTACTCTATATTGTGAGCTAATCCTCATCGCGGTTTTTCTCTTCTTGGGTTTTCCACTTAAATCTAGTGTTTCTTTGTGTATGGTGTTGATTTGGTTCTATTTATGTTATTTTCTTTCATGATAAATCACTCTAATAGATTAAGGGTTAATTGGATTAATTTAGATTTGAATGTTTGTGAGGGTTTTGAAGTTTTAAGGTACAAATGATTCACCCCCTTCCTCTCAATTATCTTGTGCATTCAACAAATATATCCAAAATCTCCACTAAAGAAGAATGAGAACTAAAAGTGGGTTATGATAACAAGGCCATATAAGGTACTCAAGCAACAAGATGATCCCCTAAAGAGAGCCAAAGAGAAACCCCCAAAAAATAGAGTACAAGGATGCCTCTAGATATTTCTCCATAAAGCCAATGCTAAATTGTGACAAGTACTAATTGTTGTCAAATAAGGTTTGCACCCTTGCTAAGCTATGAACTGTAACAACCTGCTGACACATGGGAACACTTCGAGGTTGTGGGTGACCTTCGAATGAAGTGGACCTCCAGATTATGGGTTGGTTCCCCTTAAGATAACTTGAAAATACTAAGAAAAAATGATAAGGAAAAGAGTAAGAAGGATATGCTTGAAATTTAAAACCTATCACTAACAGGTGGTACACCAAAGATGAAAATTTGACAAGGCTGTTGAAACTCACAAAAATCTCAATAAAGCTAAACAATCTCACAACACAGAGATTTATGTCTGCAAAAATGATTCTATGTAAGGTTCTGACTGTTCTAATGCTTAAACACAAGGAAAAAAATGATGTTTTCACATATATAAATGCAATAGAAAGAGATCACTAACATAAACCTGCACTATGACATAATATTCTTTGCATCCACTATTGAAGGAATCTGATAAAATAAAAGATTACACTGAATTTTATCGTGCAACTCACAACCAATACTAAAACAACAAAGAAAATAGGTGAAGGAAATGACTTTCTATTGAGAAAAATAAGGAGTCTATGTATTACAAATCTGTAGTATTCATACAAAAAATGAGTTAGAAAGTCTGAATAATGCTCTCTCAGCAATCTCTTAACCAATAACTCCCCTTTTCTTCTGGCCTTGAAATCCTTCTTTATAGAAACAAAAGGAGCAACAAGCATCAAACCAGAAGGGGACACATGTCGCGTGCCCATTGGACCGCCCTCTGGCATTTAACGCAGGAGGACTGTTACAACTACCACCATTAATTTGCAACCCTCGTCCCTGACCCCGAGACTGCTTCCAGAGTCGGTTGTGCACTTAGAAGGCATGTATGTCGGTTCTAACTCCTGGCAACAAGTAGCGTCGGGGAGAGTTGTGACCTTCGGAGATTCTTATCGACTAA
The DNA here is from genome assembly GCA_007258455.2 of Sequoia sempervirens. Classification (NCBI taxonomy): domain Eukaryota; kingdom Viridiplantae; phylum Streptophyta; class Pinopsida; order Cupressales; family Cupressaceae; genus Sequoia; species Sequoia sempervirens. Next base: position 57,327 of record VDFB02339156.1, read on the forward strand.
TGAAGTCTTGCCAATAGAAGGCCACTTCAGTGTGACATGGAGGCTCGGTAAGACCTTGTTTCGATTTATTGGTCTCGCCGACAGGTGTTTTGTGCTTCATCCATTCGGTTTACTTGGTAAATCGCCAACCCTAATGATTAAGCATCGAGCACCTTTTTCGCGCGATTATAACATCACCGTCGATTTAAAGCACGTGCCTCCCTTGACCGCCTTACTAACCCGGTATCTAGTATGCATCTTGTGCTCCTTGCGGCAGTTAAAGACCATGCATCTTGATTCAGCGAGCTGGCAAGGAACGGCCGCGATCACTTGCCAATTTTACTGACAACCGTTGACCCAGTCAAAACAAGAAATGGGACCGGAGCCAGAATCGAAATGGAAACTGAAACTGAAACTAACCATCATTTCCAAGTTCATTCCACGTTCCAATTTTTCCTCCCCCAAAGTAAAGAACCCCCAAACAAAATAAAGCAAAGCAAGATTGGAACCAAAACCAATCCCAAGCAAAACATAGCGGGGGCAGAATCGGAACAGAAACGAGACCATGAAACTTTTCCAAGTTCAGGTTCGGTTACAGTTCCACCTCCACCTCTGACAAAACACAAAGCAAAAGGGAAGAAAGAAAAACACAAAGAAGATCAAAGAGAAAGAAACATCCCTTGATCACCGGAAATGAAAAAAGCAAAGAAAAGAAGAATGAGCGGAACCAGGACCAGAACCGGAATAGAAACAAGAACTGGAACTTTAGAAAAGTTCCAATGTTCGGTTTCGGTCTGCGTCCCAGGTCCGCCAGAACAAAGAAAATGCCCAAGGAAGGAAAAGAAAACCCAAGGTACACACAAAAACAAAGACTAAAGGACAACAAAATGCAAATGGGATCGGAACGAAAACCAATCTCGGGCGAAAAACTAGCGGGGGCGAAAGCGAAGCAAAAGCGAGACCCTGAAACTTTTCCAAGCTCAGGTTCGGATATAGTCCCGGCTCCGCCTCCGACAACACACAAAGTGAAAATGGGAAAAAGGCAAGAAAAAGAAACAAAGGGAAAAACCACCCCATGGCCAAACGAAAGTTTAAAAGAAAACAAATGCACAAAAGCGTGGAACCGGAACCGGAACCGGAACAAAAATGGAAATTGGAACTTTGGAAAAGTTCCAATGTTCGGTTTCAGTTCTGACTCTGCCTCCGACAGAACAAAAGGAAGAGGGCCCAAGGAAAACAAAACAGAAAGGGGGAAAGCAAGGAAAAAACATAAGATGAAGACCCTCCCAATAAAACTAAACACCTGCACGCTGGGCTCAACCCTTATGGGAGCCACATTTAATCCATGTGCTGAATTTAAAACATAATTTTCCCCTGCAACTGCACAAACAAGTTAGAAAATATGTAACTTTGATGCAAATGTTCCTCCATTTGGTCTTCATGAACACTTGAAGACATAGATTACCCTGCCTGATTGAGCCCCTAGGTGAAAATTGGGTAACATCCTAGCGACCTCAGCTGGATGTTTGCCTGCTAAACATGCAAACCAGTAGCCTAGGCCTATCCATTGGGCATGGAGTCATTGGGAACCTATACTTATTCTTAGAAAACTCACCTAGAACTTATGTAACTTAGATGACAGACATATACGAAGCCCCGGCCCATCCAAGACAAAACAGTAGAAGGAAAATTGTTCATTTGTGCTGAAACAACACTTAGGGAATGAAAACTGCATCTAATCTAATGTGCGGAAGCACTTATTGATATCTAGAATTTAACAGCCATATACAGATTTAGAACCATACCTCAAAAGCAATGTTTGAGGTGAATCCCATTCACTGGGATTAGTTCCACTACACCATCCAACTTAGATAGCTGGAAAGCATTATGCTGCTTCTTCTCAGTGATGACATATGGCCCAGTCCAGAATGCATCAAATTTGGAGTGCTTTACAGGAATGCTTTTGCATTCATCCCACTTTAGCACTATGTCACCTTCCTGGAACACTCTGGGAGATGCCTTTTTATCGAATGACCTTTTCATTTGAGCTTGATGTTGCTCAATCTTTTTCACTGCTTCAACTCTGAGTTCTTCAAGTTCAATTAACTGAGCTAACCTTGCTATCATAGGCTCTTCCTCAATCATATCAAGCTGGTTTACTAGATCAAGGGTTGGGAGCTCAACTGAAATGGGCGGTCTTGCCTCTTTTCCGTACACTAACATGTATGGAGAAAGTCCTGTAGACCTTTTTGATGTAATCCTATCAGCCCACAAGGCTGATTTCAGCTTGGTGTGCTAGGCTCTTTGATTATCTTCCATAGTTCTCTTAATGATCCTCAGGAGATTCTTGTTAGTGGAATTGTTGTGCAATTTTGCACACACGCCCCACTGAAAATGGGGACCCTCTTTTTTTTGCTCTGGCTTTTGGTGTCTTTTGGCCCCTTAATTTTATTGATTTCATTGCCTTTGGAGGTCCTTATATGTTCATCTTGCTTGTCTAAGTCCTTTCCCCGAGTTGTGCTTCGCAAAAACTAAGTTCTGAACAAAATCTGAGATTTTTCTGTCTGGCTGGAATTTCCCATAATCCTGTCTGGCTGAAATTTCCCATAATCCTGTCCGTCTAGAATTTTCCGGATTCCTGTGCCTGGAATTTTCTGGATTCCTGTTCACCTGGATTTTCCCGGATTTTGGTCTGGAGTCCGCCTGGCCCAGATTTTTCTGGATTTTTCCCTTGGTCTGATTTCCCCGGAAGGGCCCAAATCCTGAAATTTCCCAAAATGGAAATTTTTCCAAAAATAATTATTTATTTATTTATTTATTTTTCCAAAATGGATTTTTTAAATGTTCTGAAAATGAAAATTTCTTGAAAAGGATTTTGAAAATAAAATTTCCAAAAATGGAAAAAAAATTGAAAATGGAAAGTTTCCTTATAAAAATGTAAGTTTTTTAGAAAAGGTCAAGATTTTATTCAAATTTAATTTGGACATGTGGGCTATTAATGATGGTATCTATTTTTCAGGACTAAACAAATATTAAAATGGGGACTTTCATATGGATTCGTGCCAAAAGAGGGAAATCTGGAAATGTTCAATTTAAATTTTCAAAAGTGGGACCTGCCTAAGAATCCGTGCCAAAACTGTCTACAGTTGGAGGACTTTCTGGAGGGCACGTGAATCTGATCTTGCTGGAGATCGTGGGCCGACATGGATAATATTCATGCATTTAATGCAAATCTTGTCCTCTTTTGAATTTCTCCTAGGCCGACCTTGTTGTAGTACCGACATTTAATATGTGCCTTGTTACCAAATTTCTCCTTAGGCCGACCTGCTTTGAGGCCATTTATTATTGTAAAATCTAATTACGCTGACATGTTTGGGGGGTTCTCTATAAATGGAATTTGTGCCTCATTTGTAAGGGGGAAGATTTTAGGAGTTTGACTAGGCCAAAATTTTGCTAAGTTAGAAGGCCAGAATTGGCAAGTAGTTTTCAGAATTAGCTGTAGGAGATGAAAGACTTGAAATTGTTATGTAATGCTGGAGAAGTAATGCAATTGGATTGTTGATTTGGCAAACTTTGTATTTATTTTCAACAGTTTTTATGGTTTCTTGTTCTTGATTCTCAAATGTTAGATGTTAGATGTTAGATGTTAGATGTGAGATGTTAGATGTTAGATGTTAGAAGTTAGATGTTAGATGTTAGATGTTAGATTTCAGCTCTTTTACAATGGTGGTGAAATGTTAATGATGTTGATCGATTTCCGGTCCATACTTTTAGCAATTTGCTGATTGTAGATTGTTGTGTAAAGTTAGTTTGGGCCTCACTTTTGTGCTAAGTTCAACTGTGAATGCTTGTTTACATTGTGCCAGCAGTTGGGTATGTGAATGAATGTTCAAAGTCTGAAAATATTTAGATTTCCCCAGAAGATCACACCATTTCTGTGTAGTTGCAGGTTTGTCCTTGATCAAGCAGAGATCGGTTTTATTGGGGATCTGTCCATTTGCAGCTTTCATCATTATTGTGATTGATCTTAGGAGTTAGAATCGAATAGAATCTCTCTAAACCCTTATCTCTTTTGTTGTTTATTTTGAATATGGGTTAGTTTTAGGATTGAAAGCATCACCATATTGTTGCATCTGATGAAAATTCACTTCCAGCATTGTTCATTTGTAAGGCCCCTTGTGATTACCAACATTTTCACATATTATCTGAGTTGTTTATGCATTGTCATGACCTGACACCCGAGAGACCTTGGGGTGATTTTCAGTAATTTATTGTTGAAGATTAACTTTCAAGAGAGATAGGATATTGTATTTTGTTTGAGTTGTTGCTGTGCAGAAAACACCATCAACAGGACTCAGCCTGTCCATTGCCTTGCGAATAGTAATTAGAGGATGTATTTAGATATATACCATTCTTGACAGCCCGGTTATAAATTTTAACACTCACAAAAGTAAGGGAATTGTCTGAAACAATAGAATCTGGGATACCAAATCTGGTAACTAACTCTTCATAGAAATTTAGGACAATAGATTCATTAGCCTCTTTGAGTGCCACAGCTTCAATCCATTTTGAAAAATAATCAGTGGCTGTGAGCACCCACTTGTGGCCTGCACTTGATGGCAGGTTTATAACCCCAATGAAATCCAAACCCCATTTCATGAAGGGTTGATCAATTTGAATTGGTTGCAGTGGGAGGGCTACCAGCTTCTCTTTTCCAGCAAAAATGGCACATTCCTTACACTTCCTTACCCATAAATGAGCATCTCTAAATAAAGTAGGCCATTAATAGCCTCCTTTCATTATTTTAAGAGCTGTAGCTCTTGGAGAAAAGTGTCCACTAGCTGACCCTTGATGGAATTCATGTAATACTCTACCAACCTGATCAACTTCAATACATCTCAATAGAACACCATGAAAATATCTTCTAAACAGTAAACCATTTAAAATAACATAAGGTATGGATTGTAGTCGATAATACCTTCTTCTGAATTTAGTTAGATCATGAGGGCACTCACCAGTCAATAAAAAATGTGTCATTTCTGCAATCCAACCTGCAGGAGCAGGTATAGTAGCTTGTTGTCCATCTTGAAGTGCTAAAACAAAACTTTCTTCCTCCTTTATATTGTTGTTGCTATCCTCTGTAAGCTGTTTGTAGAGACCTCTACCTCTTATTAGTTTGGTAACCTTTATTTCAAGGTCATACTCCATCACCTTAGTGACCCAACCAACTCTTTTATCACTCAAATCTTTGTTCAGTAAAAACTCTTTCACACTTGGATGAGCAACCATTAGTATAATCTTGTTATTGGAAAGCATGTGCCTAAACTTCTTTAAGCTTCTTATAACAGAAAGAACATGTTTCTCTACAAAAGTATACTTGAGCTCGTAATCTTTGAGTCCCTGACTGAAGAACGCCATAGGCTGTTCAGATCCTTCATCATTTCGCTGTACAAGCATGGTTGAAAGTGAATCAAAATTTCCATAGGCATATAAAATGAAATCTTTAGAAAAATCAAGATTTAGAAGTGTAGGTGCAGCTGCTAATGCCTCTTTTATAAGCTCAAAACTTCTTTTCCCATCCTTAGTCCAGCTAAAAGGCACATTCTTTCTCAGCATATGAGTTAGTGGACTCAATAAATCAGCAATGTCGGGGATAAACCTCCTAACAAAGTTAATCCTACCAATAAAACTCTGCAAACCTTTTTTGTGCGCTGGTAAAGGAAGAGCTAAGATAGCACTTATTCTTTCAGGGTCAATAGTAATACCCTGTTTAGACACCACATAACCAAGCAATCTCCATTCATGAACAACAAATACACACTTTTTGGGATTAAGTGATATCCCAAATTCCCTGCATTTCTCAAAAATCTACCTCAAATGATTCAGATGATCCTTAGCCTCCTTAGAAAAAATAGTGATATCATCGAGATAGACTAAGACTATCTTGTACATTAAACCCTGAAAGGCCATATCCATGGCCTTTTGAAAGGTTTCCCTAGCATTAGATAAACCAAAGGGCATTTTCTAATAGGCCACAGTTCCCCATTTTGTGGTGAAGGTTGTTTTGTATTGATCTTCTTTTTTCACTAATATCTGGTTGTAACCAGAATAGCCATCTAATAAGGAAAACCTTTTAGACCCTAAAACTACCTGAAGTATCTGCTCCATAGAAGGAAGAGGATGACGGTCTTTTAAGGAGGCCCTATTTAAATCATGAAAATCTACACAGAGTCTTATTTCACCATTTTTCTTCCTTACTAGTACTAGGTTTGAAACCCATGAGGTATGCTTAATGGGGAAAATAATGTTGCTTTCAATCAACTTATCTAGTTCCTTTTTCATCAAAGGCTCTAACTTAGGATTCAAGGGCCTTTGTTTTTTCCTAATAGGTTTGACATTAGGCTCAAGTTCAATGGTATGTTGAGCAAGCTGGGGATTAAATCCCTTTAAATCAATTCATTGCCAGGAAAAGATGTCATTAAATTCTTGACAAAGCTGAATAAAAACATGCTTCTCTTCAGCTGTACATACCTTGCCTAGCTTAAGAAGCTTTTCTTTGAAAACTTTGAACAGCTTCTTTGTAGTGGTCTTGCTGAACTTGAATACTACCCTTAGGTTTTCTAGCTTCATCATCTGTATTAAAAACAGATTCTAGAGTGACCAAGCCTTTTGGCAACTTGTTGTTTTTGAGTTGAATAATCCAGTCATTGTACTGGTGCTGTAACTTTTCCTGATTGGTATGTGAGAACTCAGCTTCTTCTCTTAAAAAAATGACAATCTGTTGGTCACTATCAAAGATTTTCTTGTGTATATTATGATCAGGCACAGTAGGCCTAACTACAATCTTAATATGTTGATTAGTTTTATCGCTGCAAATCTCTTTTGGAATATCATGTTCAGCTCCTACAATAGATAATCTATCAACATGTTTATTCTGAGTTCTAGGAATGGAAATCAAATTAAATGCATCAAATCCCTCTAAGAGGTCCCATACTCTATTCCTGTAAGACCTTAGTGCATCATTTTTCACAACATTAAGCTTTCTCACCTGATTGACAACCAACTCGTTGTCACCATAAACCTTTAGACAACTAATACCTCTCTGTCTTGCCCACTCCAAGCCTTGGACTAGAGCTTCATATTCAGCAGAAATATTAGAACAGCTATAACAAAATCTAAAAGCTAAATAGTACTTCTGACCTTCTGGTGATACCAGCATACATCCACCACCAACACCTACCCTACTCCTTGAGCCATCAAAATATAGCTCCCACACATTATTTTCATGATGTTCACTGTGTTGTTCTTTGTCTTTTTCAATATTAGGCATAAAAGAGTCAGCCTCATGCATCATATAAACACCAATGTCAACCTCCTCCAACTACTTACCTGTACCAACTTCATGAGTTTGAGATGCCCACTTTGTAGGAAGAATATCTGATGTTCTTTCTATTTGAGTTTCAGCCTCTTGAACAACATGCTGCTCCACTTGTACACTTGTAAACAAGTTGGAATTAATAGGAGATGGATTGTAAGGTTCAATATGAACTTTGGCTATGGGTTCTGATTTAACAGTGACTCTAGTACCATATTTGGTTCTGAACAGCATATGAGACCAATCAGAGGATAGGTAACCACCTATTTTGGCCATAAAATCCTTAGATAAACAAAGGGAAAAGTACGGGGGCAACTCAATAATGTAGATATCCTATGGTATTGCAAAATTTGGACAGGCATGTAAAGTTAAGCTCAAATTTTTAATGACCCCTACTATGTTAACAACAGTACCATCCAATTGTACTACCCCCTTTTCTAGTGGGTCATGTTCAATTCCCAACTTATCAACAATTTTTTTGGGCATAATTGAACTACTAGCCCCTGAGTCAATCATACAATTGTGAACAAGACGATCTCCTATGATTAATGACAAATAAAAAGGAGGTGGCTTGGCTTTAGCAGCTTGCTATTCTTTATCACTAACAACAGTACTAGTCAACACAACTTTCTCCTTTTCTACACTAGGCTCATCTGAGACACTTAAACCTGATAAAGCAGATTGAAGCAGGTCTTTTTGACCTGGAATACTCAGAGAATCCCATATTGACACGGGTACATTAATTTTCTTCATATGCTCAAGTATATTGAAAGATGTAGCAGGTTTAACTTGACCTTTGGGAGGAATAACATCACCTTTAACTGAAGGCACCTAGACTGATGAATTGGACTGTCGCTTGCCTACCAAAGGCTGCCCTTTTGGTAGCATTCGGATTTGGTCAGCTTTTGATGAGCCAGGAGCATTCTGATTTTGGTTCAGTCCTTGCTTCGATTGAGTTTGAACTGTATCAGGTTGATGTCCTTCACTTATTGCCCTCTTTTTACTGTGTGTGTTATCTACAATTGAAGAATCAGTGTGGTTCACTCCACAAAATTCTTCCCCTTGCCAATTTAGGAATGTAGACTCATGTGTTTGTTGCTCTTGCGGATGTACTTCAGTTGCTATAGGCACATTAGACTATATTGTTGAACTATTTTGAATCATCAAGGCTTGATTAAGCAGCCCATTTACATAGGTACCCTGATTATGGGGTTGATTACACGGAAAGCACAACTCATAATCTTGAACTAAATTGTTCTGAACAGGTGCAAGCTCTTTGGAAGTGCTTGCAGCATTGGAGTCATAAGCTTGATATGGCCTTGGGTTAGGAGCAAATCTTTGGCCTTGATTATAAGGCTAATAAGATGGTCTGTTGGTCTGATTTTGCTGGTAATTAGACTGAAATGAGGGCTGATAAGGCTTAAAACCTTGATTTTGCTATTTTTTGAGATTAACCATCTCATTGCCAAAGGCTCTAAGAAGGCCTTTAATCTCTTGCAGTTCATTAGAATGAGCTGGAAATGCATTTACTTGGCCATTAGGCTGGGTATCAGGTGTTGGAAATGTTGGTGCACTTGGAATAACAGCCAAAGGAGGTAACTACATAGGGATTGGAGGCTGAATAGCAGGAAATATTGGCATAGCTGGTCTTGGGGCAATTTTACCAGCCTGTATGAGGTTGTTTTCAGCTCTAACAGCAACACCATATGTTGCAAGGAGTGTATCCCCTCCCATCGATTGAATCATTGCAGAAATATCACTATTTAAAGCTCTCAAATAGTATAAAAAGGCATGATTAGCAGTAGGCCTTACCATTTGTGGAATTCTATCCCACCTTCTCTGGAAACGATGATTGAAATCTGACATAACTTCATGAGGAGCTCTTTTGATTGTAGAGAGTTGTTCCACCAATGAAAAATGGTCCGATTTATTTTCAAAAAACTTGCACAACTAGCTACCTAACTCATCCCATGTTGCTATGGAGTTGACAGGCAGGCCTCTGAACCATTGTAAGGCTTTTCCTTTAAATGACGTTGCCAACAATCTGAGTGCAACATTTTCTTCAATCACATGATGAACAACACATAGGTTAGCAACATCTTTTATATGCTCTATTGGAGTGGTATTATCCTCGCCATGAAAATATGGAAAAAAATTCAAAGCAACAATAGGAATTTCGTCATGTTGAGCCAAATTCAGTGGGTTGCATTGGTTAAAAGCAACAAATGGTTGATTTCTCACTGCTGGAATCATTGTAACTGGGATGCTCTTAGCAATAATAATAGGAACATCAGTATGGCCTCTCACAGAAGGAGTTGACTTGGATCTTCTGAAGTAAACAACTATCTTTTGAACCTTCTAGACTTCCTTCCCCCTTCTTCTAGGCAGGGAAAACTACAAATACTCAAAAACAACTGAGTTACTCCTAGTCTGCACTCTTCTCATGAGCAGCAATGCACTGGAATTGTTAAATCTGAGCTTGAAGTCGCCACTAATAAAAAATCAAGTAGCAAATAAGACTCAAGATAGATCCCAACATTAGAATGAGAATTGAGAAAGGATCAAAGTAATCCTATAGAATTTTTCAACATAAATGTAGACTTAAGTGAATCATAGGATTCAAAATCTATAGTTTGTGTCACTGTTTAAGCATTTAGAGGTAAACAACATATTGTAGTGTCGTAACACCCATGAAAATTTCACAGTATATTTTTCTCCCCCTAAATTAATGAGCCTAATTGGGTCCCTAATTTCCTAAATTATGCATTCCAAAGGCCTATTTTTACCATTTTCTGAAGGATTGTAAGCATTGAATAAATGCAAGCAATTAATGCTTTGATCTTGACACTCAATGTCCTAGAAGATAGGGCCAGGACCCTTACGCCTATGGGTGTATGGGTCCCCTATCTTGTCGAGGACCAATTTTTAACATGTTTTTGGTGGCATTTTAACATTCAAAATTGTTGGCATTTTAATATGTTGTTGGTGGCAGTCTGGGTTCAACCGAGAGCGTTGCCTAAACCATGGGATAAGGTCTTCCTTTCCATCATGAAGGAAGTCACCCTCGAGGGTTGATTCAAGGTATTTTATTTTTACCACTTACCTCTGTTAATCACTTAAGGCACAAAATGCTACTTAGCTTCTCATTCTTTTTGCTTTCTTCTTTGGAAAGTTCCATCAAAGAATCCCCGAAAATTGCCACTCTTAACCCTGATTCTCTACCTCCTTTACCATTGCACCAAGGCCTAATCCACAAAATCTACCATTTCCATTCAGATTCAGTCCCTCCCAAACCCATCTCAGTTGTGAGAGTGGAAGAATTAGAACCCCCATAAAATAACCCTGGAAACCCTTCCCCTGTTGTCTCGAAGGGATCTAAGAGGAAATCTCCCATTCCTAAGGATGATCCTAGTGCTGAGACTATAGCCACTTCTCCCCCGAAGAAAAATAAAATTGTGGTTGGGTTGACCCAGTCGAGTGTTTCCACTGGGCTCTATGAGTTGAAACACAAGAAGGTTAGTAGACAGGCTACTAAGAAAAAAGGAAAAAATGTGTCTCTCCTTCCGAGGCTTCTTTTGGTCTCCGAGGAAGGTAAATGTGCCAAGGAAAAATACTCTAAGGGTGATACTGTGGTGGGTGCTAGTTTTGAGATGGGGATGGAGCAGATGAGTGTGAAAAAATCCCACAGATTGGAACAATACAAGAAAGAGGCCCCTGTTGATGATATCTCCAGTGACTCGATTAAGTCTGGCAGTAGAAATGAAGGCATCAAAGCTACTAAGAAAATGCAGGATAAAGGATCCATAGAAGACCCTAGTCACTTCTCCAATTTAAACTAGATGTTTCAGGAGGACTCTACCAATTCCTTGAATACTGGGTATGGTGTTGATACAGAGATCCAAAGCAAGGAGGACAAAGTGGACAAGCTTGGTGTGCTGCAGGAGCAGGTGGCTATGTTGAATCGCAAGGTTAATTTCCTAGCTCAGTTCACTATCAAGATGATTCACAAGTCGGCTCTCACTCTCTTAGATGTGGTCAAGGAGGAAATGAACAAGAACACCATGGATGAAGGCCCCAACTGGATTGGGGAGGATGTGTTACACCTCCTGGTCAAGAAATGGGAGGGTTTAGACAATTAGTGGTCAGGTTTGTCTGTGTTGTGCCTATGTTGTTACTAGGTTGTGTTTGTGTCTCTCGTATGTTGTTACTGTAATATTTTTGGATGTTTTTTGGTTTTGATCCTTTTTGGCCCTTTGGACTCATCATGTGAAGGGTACAACACCATGTAAATGTTGCTTACTTTATCAAAAACATTCAAAATTCAAAGGATATAATGGATGAAGAGGGGATCCTTTTGAAAGAATTCACACCTCACAAGATTAGTTATCCTTGCCCCCCAAGTGTATGGACGAGGATGTAGATATTATCATGTTTCTCCTTATTAATGGAATATGGTTGCATAAAATATTTTTGTACCCCCATGCATGCAAATGAGCATAACATGATGCTAAAAATTCCACGTAACAAGGAGCAACATTATAATAATTAATTTATTATCTTGTATGGATCTATATATCCATGTAATTTATTTCAATTAACTACTATAATTTTCTCTTTAAAGCACACCACTCATTACTATAATGGCCAAACATTTAATGATATGCACAAAAAGACATATCTTGAGTTGTTTGTTTAACATATTTTATGTCACAAAGAGGTTCCAAGGTGATTAATTCCCATTGAAAAAGTGTGCATAATGTACATTCTATTTTAGACAATGTATGTGGAGCGGGAAGCAGACTATCTCCAATTGGACCAAGAGGTGGTGGTGGGATTGAAGTTGGAATAAATGTCTTATACAAGGGTGGAGGGTGTTGATAACCATTTCCTATTGTAGAGGTATGTAATGTTTGTTCTAAGAGACTTGAATTTCATATTCATTTTTTATATCACAACCTTATTTACCAAGGATCTTAAATCCATGGCCATATCATTTTTCTAGATCAATGGGTATATCGCTAGCTTTGTTTGCATGAGATGGATGAACACTATTAGGCAAAGAATTTTCTTTATTGTTATTGGAAAGGAAATTTATATGCAATGGGTGAGGGATGAATTATAAAGGAGTCTCTTTGTGAGAGGAAGAAAACATGTCAAGTTAAGGTATGATAGGCTTGGCATAATTTTGGCTTAGGTGAGGAGGAAAGATTAGAGGGTGATATATGGACTTTTCATTCTTGGGTATTATTTTTTTAAGGACGATGTTGGTTTCAAGGATAAGTAAGGTATTGTTTTGAGAGCTATCAATGATCTCTTCTTCTTGCACCAAGGTATCCTCACTAGAAGGAAATGCATTGGGAGAAAAGGATACATGAGCCTCATCGCTTGTTGGAGAAGCATCACCAAAAACACAACATGAAACATCAACCAAGGACTTCAAAGAAGACATCATTTTTCCAAAGCACTGAGACAGTTTGAAAGATTTTACCAACAATTATATGTACTAAAATAATGACAAATACATAACAATGGCAAAGAAAATAGGAATAGGTCTAGACATAAGACTCGGAGAGATTTATGTCACTAAAATCTAATCCAAAATAAGTTGGACAAGGGCATTGGTGCCCTAAACTAGAGGAGTTAAAATTAAATATTTTAAAAATTTGAAACTAAATTATAATGTGTGAAGGTTTAAAGTTGCAGGGGTTTGGGTCTATTTATAGACATATTTTTGGAAATGTATAAAACCCTAACTTTTCTATATTGAACATATAAACATGTAAACAAAGATTTTAGGAACCCTATTGGACACTTACCTCTTCTAGGATCTTTCACCTAAAAGGGAAGGAATATGGTTAAAAATTTGTTGTTTAACACTCAAATATTAATGTAAAAAGGGATGCAATTATGTTTAATTAAGATGTACAAATGCAATAATCTGAAAATGATATTATGATGCAAAACTTAAGAGAAGTAAAGTGCTGGAAAACACAATGTGATATGCAAAAAGATTAAATAAATACAATAAATGCAAAATAGAAACTATGCACCTAAAAGTGATTTTTTGTTGATATTTTGGCTTTGCAAATAAGAGGTTGTCTTCAACAAGTTTGCAACCTATTCTTCAATGATTTCCAAGCCTACATCTGCAAACACACAAAGAAAGAAAGAGAAATGTTGAATGTTAGGGAATAGGGGTTTTCCTTGGTCAAACCCCTTTTAGGTAATTAAACCAAATGAAGAAATAATATGAAGCATGAACATGAAATAATGGAATTAATACCTTTCCATGATGATGGATCTCGAATTGCTGCAACAATGGATGAAAATTCTCACTCTTGAATGCTTGATTTTTGCTTGCTTGACTTGATGATATGAATGAATGATGAATGAATTGTTTGGATTGCTTGGATTATGGATGGATGAAAGGTATCCTTTTATAGAGGAGAATTGAGAACAAAGATCATGATCAAGGGCCAAGATTAAATTAGAAAATAACTCAATCAAGGGTGGAGGTTAATTGAGGGAAGAAAGACATGGATAGATAAAAAAAACTTGAGGTGGAAGATAAGATTGGCACAAAAAAAGAGGTCATTGGAGAAAATATTTTAATTTAGGTGGCCAACATAGGAGAAATAAATAAAATATTAATTTTATTTACTAAAAAGAAAGGTGAGAACAAATAATTAAATAATTAAAAATAATAGAGGGAAGGAGTGGTGTTAAACATTAAATAATTAAAAATAATTATTTAATAGAGAGGGAAGGGATAATTAAATAATTGAAATAATTATTTAATTGGGGAGATAAAGAAAGGATAAATAATTAAATAAATATAACATTTATTTAATTAAAGAGAGAAAAGGTTAATGAATAATTAAATAATTGAAATAATTATTTAATTATAGAAGAAGAGGGGAAAACTAACTTTTGAATTAAAATAATATTTAATTTAAAAGTGGAGGAAAAGGACAAAATATTAAATAATTAAAAATAATTATTTAATATTGGAGGCAAAGTGGGGAATAATTAAATAAATAATATTTATTTAATTATAGAAGAAAAGGGAAAAGCTAACTTTTGAATTAAAATAATATTTAATTCAAAAGTGTGGGGGGGGGGGGAAGACCATTAGATTTAAATGCTCAATAAAAGTCTAGAAAAGTGTGAAAGTGATTTGCAGCACTTTACAACACTTTATTTTATTCACTTTGCTAGGGCCCAAGACCTAATGTGGATGTGTAAAACACCTCACAACACTAGACCAAGGTGAAATTAAGTCCAATTTATCATTAATTATTCCCAAATCAAGCAAAGTATACACTTTTTGGTGACACAAAACATGTATAATATTTTTTGTTTTTGAAGTAATGCAATATTCTCAAAAGACAATTTTCAGATTTTAAGATGCAATAATTGACTAGAACTATCTTGCAACAATTGAAAATGAAAATTTTTACCTTTTGAAATGTAACTACCATATAATTTCACTTTTTCAATGTTTTTTTATTAAAATATATATGTATAAATGATAAATTCAAACAAACTAAGACTGCACTTATATTTTAAAATGATAATATTTAAATTTCAGAAGCTTTTTAAACATGCAATAAGTGTCAAGTTCACAAAAATATGATGTGAGACAAAGGGATCTAGGATCTAGATCACACCTCTTCCTATATCACATGGGGAAGGAACCAAAAATGATCTCAAACACCAACTTAGATACTAACCTCAATGGAAGAGACAAAATGGTGGACCAAGGTTTTGGTTCTTTCTTGGGTGGGTGATTTGACATTGATTAATTGTCTTAATTTGATAATGTAAAGATGCAACTAGGTTAACTATGAAAATGCAACAAATAGTTATGATTTCAAAAAAATGTAGAAGAGAAAACCAAAACAAAGTACAAAGCAGCAAAAGGTAGACAAAGAGGAACCTGCCATATAAATCTAAGCTTGAACTAGCTATTTAGGGATGTTGGTACCCTAGACTTGGAAATGCAGACCTTCAGAATCAGAATACATATCTTAGATGACCTCTCCTTGCAGGCTCTTCCCTTTTGGACTTAGGGTCAAAACTTTGTCTATCGCTAATAAATTCCACTTTCCCTAATTTATTGACTTATAGGACTTGAATGCTTGATTGAATAATTAGGTCTTCAATCCTCTCCTAAATTTGCTTCAGATCTATAAACTACACATAAGAAAGAGGGGAAAGGGTTTTTCATATAAGGGCTTGCCCAAGTCAAACCTCATTTTGGTATTTCTACCTCCACAACGGCTATGATGATGTAAAAGAGAGCTTACCCTCAGACAAGTACATGCTAATAGATAAATAAGTGACAAATTGACAGTTGTTGCAACCCACCACCCAAATCTATATTCCTTGAAGGTTGAAGTCATTGTACTCACCAACTTCAAGGAGATTTGGATGCTTGATTTGAAGTCCTACAAGTGTTATTACTCACAAAATAAATGAACATAAAACATAAACAAATTCACATGAAAACTTGATAAGTTGCTAACATGATACTTGACTGAAATAATGCTATAATAATTTTGTTAATTCTACTCTTGACTGCTTTCTTTAGAATGCTCAATTATGATCTCAATTTCCTAGGATTTCAAATGGGGAAAAATACTTGTATTTATATGCAATTCTTTAATTTCTTGCAAATTAATTACTGATAGATGACAAATGATTTTAAATTTTTAAATGTTAAGATGTTGAAACTGATAGATTTGAATTGGGGCCAAAATAGGCTGGACATGGGCACTTGTGCCCTAGTCCAAACCTACTTTGGGGCCATAAGTGTTGATAAATGAATATTAATCATTAATTCTTAATTTAATCCTAATTTCTTGAAGATTATCATAAAATGGGAAAATTAAGAGCACAATTGAATCTAGGTAGCTAGGAGGGAACTAAACCTAGTGTGAAATTATCAAGGGTGACAATCTATGTATCTACATATAAATAACTTAAAAATGGCTTAATATATCATTTTAGATTTATTCTAGGGGTTGAGAGAGAGTATTTTAACTAGATTCGTGCCTAATTAGGGCTACAAAGTCCTTTAATCATATAAACCTCTCCTCACAACAATTTAACATGTTTTAATGGTCACTTGAGTACTATTACGTTGCAATAGCATGACTTATGAATGGCTAACAATATGATCCTACTTAATAATCTATTTATAACAACAATCTCCTTTGTATTTCCATGAAAGCAATTAATCCATTCATTAAACAAAAACTATCAATGAAAAAACACAATACATGAAGTTTGTAATGAAGAAATCAATAATGTTGGATTCTGCAATAATTGAGACAGGATCTGTTATCGGTAGTAAATCATATACACTCCACTCAACAAATGATTGAAAATCAAAATAGTAGAATGGAGAAGAAATCTGAAAGAGAGAAAGAGAGAAAATAGAGACAACACTGCAAGAGAATTTTGAGAAGACTCTCGTCACTCTCACAGAACGATCACTAAACTAGCTGAACCAACTGAACTAGTGAAGGTGAGAGGAGAGTGCTCAATATATAGAAGAATAAGGGAAAATACATCCAAGAGGTGCATTAACTCCTACTACCCATAAAAGGTGGGAGGTTATCACCTACTTGGTAAATGACAAGACATGTGGCATAACCTCCTCAAGTGAAGATAGGAGAGAGGTGGCACATAAATCCAAAAGAGGGCGAGAAACCCAACTACCCCATAAACTACTCAGGTAAAAACAAAATAGTGGTTATGAGAGGTGGCACAACAAGCCAAAAGAGGATGTGTAACTCAACTACCCATGTGTGGGGAGAGAGTGACACATGTAGCTATTGTATTTTGCCACATGTCCTCATATTACCACATCTAATAAACCTAAGCAAGCTTAAATAATATGTGTAGGAAAATAAAAAACCTACACTAACACCCCCCCTTAAGCGTAGCTTAGGTGGGTGAAAAAATGGGTCCTGACAAATGAGGCCATGTTAGGTACCCATGTACACAGAGATCCCCCAAAAGAAGAAGCCCCCCCATAAGAGAATAGCCCCCCTAAATAGAGAGAGAAAATACCCCCCCAAAATAGAGAGAGTAGAAAGGACTAAGAAGCCCCTCCTGAAGTAGACACTTGTTGCACCCCTAGCAAAGCTCGCAGATGAAGGAACTTTCCCTTAGTGAAGGGTTTGGTGAAGATGTCCGCAGTTTGCTCCGATGTAGAACAATACTTAAGATCAATGATGACTTCCTGAATCAGCTCCCTAATGTAGTGCATATGTATCTCAATGTGTTTTGTCCTCTGGTGATGAACTGGATTCCTTGAGATCTGTATAGCACTTTGATTATTACAAAAGATGACTGTAGGCTTTTTGAATGGAATGCCAAACTCAGTGAGAATATTTTTAAGCCAAATAGCCTTAGTGGTGGCATTAACTACCCCTCAATACTCAGCCTCTGTTGATGAAAGAGAAATTGCAGACTGCTTCTTGCTCGACCAACAAATTGGACCGGAACCAAGAGAGAAGCAATACCCAGAAGTAGACTTACGATCTTGAGAATCGCCTACCCAATCTGAATTTGTATATCCCACCAAGTCAATATCTACACCTGCTACATAGTGAATCCCATAACTGTGAGTACCCTTAATATAGTGGAGGATCCATTTAGCTGCCTTCCAATGCAACTCATGTGGCTCTTGCATGAATCTAGAGACCATGCCCACAACATATGAAATGTCGGGTCTCGTATGAGTCAAGTAGATGAGACTCCCAACAAGTTGTCAATATAAAGTGCCATCAACCAAAGGTGAGGAACACTTAGCCTCAAGTTTGACCCCTGACAGAAATGGAGTCGGTGCAGGCTTACAGTCAGCCATGCGAAATCGGGGGAGCATGTCAAGTGCATACTTGGGTTGTCCAAGGAAGATACTTGAAGATGACTGAGTGATCTCAATCCCTAATAAATAATGCAAAAGACCCAAGTATGACATCAAAAATCTATTATGTAGAGCAGTTTTCACCGCCTTGATGGTGGATGAGTGACCCCCAGTGATCAACAAGTCATCGACATATAGAACCAAAAATGTGAGAGTGTCATCCTGCTGCAGAATGTAAACGTTTGAATCATAATGACATCGATTGAACCCAACTGTCAGAAGGAAGGAGTCCATCTTGGCATACCAAGCTTGAGGAGCTTGTTTAAGGCCATAGAGAGACTTTCGAAGATGACACACAAGTGAAGGATTCTGGATGAACCCCTATGGTTGCTCCATGTAGATTTCCTCCTGAAGGTCACCATGAAGAAAGGCACTCTTCACATCCATATGATGAACTTCCCAACAATGTGCTACAGCTATAGCAAGGAAAAGTAGGATGGAATTCATCTTAGCAATTGGTGCAAAAGTCTCAGAGCAGTCAATCCCGGGAACTTGGGAGAATCCTTTTGCAACCAAGCGAGCCTTATACTTATCAACCGACCCATCTGCTGCAAATTTTTTCTGATAGATCCACTTGCATCGAACAAGTTTCCTTCCTTTAGGAAGAGCGACTATATCCCATGTGTGATTCCTCTCTAAGGAATTGAACTCTTCCTACATTGCAGCATCCCACTCGGGAATACTTGAGGCTTCTCGAAAAGACTATGGATCAGAAGCTGAAGCAACAAAGAGATGAGGAGCCTGCTAAAACTGTGACCTGGTTCTTCTAGTATCTGATGGATCACCAACCCGATCACCTGCTGATTCCAATGTCTGACGAGCCCACAAAGGTGCAAGGGATGGAGAGTCTGGAGGAGAATCATCACCCTCTGAATGATGACTAGGAGAAGAATGTGAATCTACATCATCATTTTCATCATTTGAAGTGGAGGAAGAAGACTCCTCATCAAGATTAGGAGGATTAAGATCCTCTGAAGAACTATCATCATGATGCATAGGCTCCAATCTAATAGTGGATGGAGAAGTGGTAAGAGAAGAACTCGAAGGGCTCTCCTCAAAATGAACACTCCTCTTAATGAACAACTCATGAGTGGTAGGAGGGAGAATCCTATAGCCTTTGACATCATCTGGATACCCAAAAAATATGCAAGGCTTTCTCTGCGGATCCATAGCCATGCGTTTCTCTACTGGAATGTGGGCCCATGCAAGAGAGCCAAACACTCTAAAGTGCTTAACTGTGGGCTTCCGACCAGTCCAAGCTTGAAAAGGAGTTACCCCCTTTACAGCTTTGTGAGGAACTCTATTCTAGATGTAACATGCATAGTTGATGGCCTATGCCCAGTATTGAGGTGCCAAAGATTTGGAGTGTATCATACAATTAGCCATCTCTTTTAAGGACCTATTCTTGCGTTCTGCGACACCATTCTGCTGAGGACTGTATGGAACTATGTGCTGCATGTTGATACCTTTTGAAGTACAAAACTGTTCAAATTGATGATTAACATATTCACCCCCATTATCTGTATGCAGAATCTTGATGAACTTTCCAAACTGTTTCTCTGCAAAAGATTTGAAATTTTGAAAATGCTCAAAGACCTCAGACTTTTGTTTGAGAAAGTAAACCCAAGTGTATCTAGAAAATTCATCAATAAATGTCAAGACATATCTAGCCCTGCTAAAAGATGGTTGTTGAAATGGTCCTACCAAGTCACTATGTACCAACTCCAATAGTTGAGTAGCCCTCCATGCTTTTCCTTTATCAAATTTCTCCTTAGAATGCTTACCAAGAATGCATCCTTGGAAAACACCATCAGAAAATTGAATAGAAGGCAGCCCTGTAACCATATCTTGTTGACTGAGTTGTTGCAAGTAATGGTAGTTCAAGTGGCCAAACCGTTGATGCCACAAACAACTCAACTCATTTGCATGAGTGAGTAAGGCTGTCGAAGGAGAGTCAGGAACAAAGTGAGAAAACTGATATAGTCTAGACTGATGATCTGCTTTTCCCACAACAACTGTAGACCCATTATGCATTTCACTGATTACCACTATATCTGGAATGAACTCAACTCGTTTTCCAGTACCAGTGTGAGTGATTTGATAAACAGATAGGAGATTAGTTGACAAAGATGGAACACAAAGAACATCCTCAAATGTCCCTTCACCCACATCAACAGACCCTTTCCCATGCACTTCAATAGTAGTGTCATCGCCCATTAATATGGTAGGCATAGAACATGGCTCCAAAGAGGTAAAATTATCCTTTGATGAGGCCATGTGGTGAGAAGCACCTGAGTCAATGATCCAAGACTTTGGTTGTGAAACAATAGCAACTAGGGCCGTACCCTTTCCTTTCCCCTTACTTTTTTCTATGTCCTTAGAAGACCCTTCTGATGAACTTTGTTTGACTGAATTAGGCACCTTGATATTGTTCTTTTCTAGAAGATGAGAAAGATGATCAATTTGCTTCTTTAAACACTTATGTTCATCATGACCAGGCCTCTTACAGTAAGAACACTTTACCTTCTCCTTCTTAGATTGATCACCTTTCGATGAAGAGGTCTGATTATCTGCTTTTGAAGTAGCAAATTTCTAATCTTTCTTCTTCTCTCCTTGGTTCTTTTGTTTCTTATCTTGCTTACTAGTCCCTTTTTGTTCTTTTGTGCCTTGATTGACAACTAAGGCATGTGACTTAGAGGGCTTAATTGTACCCATTAGAACCAATTTATCTTGCTCCCTAGTGAGCTCTGCAACAAATTCATCTAGAGAAGGCATTTTATAGGTTGAACCTAGGGCACATTTTGTAGCATAGAATGTAGAAACAAATACATAATAGTTAGGACCAAGCTTAGAAAGAATACTCAAGATCAGTTGCTTATCATTCTTCTTGATTCCACATTGTTCTAACTGCAATCTAATGGCCTTCAATTTTGTGAAGAAGTCTTGTATAGTGTCAAAATTGCTAGGACTTAACCCTATGAGTTCATTCTCTAACTAATGACCTCTTAACTCATCCTACTTACCAAAGAGGCTTTCCAATTTAGTCCACACTTCATTTGGTGTAGTGGCAGATTCAATGTGAAAAAGAAGGTTAGGAGAGACTGACATGCACAGAGTACCAAATGATTCATCATATTTGTTGAACCATTTAATCTTTTTTGCATCATATTTCGGTTCAGTTTCAAGTCCCATTGTAACACGATGATATCCATGTCTTTTCAGATATATTATCATCTTAGATTTCTATTCAAAATAGTTATATGGAGTTAAAACTGGAAGTGTAGATGCATCCATGAGAGCAGAAAAGAAGATTACAAAGAAGAAAGAAAAGTGCGAAGAAAGAAGACACACGAGACACCCCCCCTTTCCACTAGTATCAAAAATCACCCCCCCCCCAAATATTACAATGTTGGCACTTTATGATTAGTGCTTTTACAAGGCTTTTCGAGATTACAAAGCTTATAAGGCTCTTTGAAGCCAAAATTACAATATTTGATACAAATTAATTATGAAATACAATCTGAAAAAGAGATCCTTATAGTTGTGATTTACCCTTCAATATCTTTCTTACACCTTTTTCTTTTTGAAAAAATAGATTACAAAAGTGAAAGATATGATTTACTGAAGGTAAAAAAATGCAGCAGATTCAACCTGTAATATCTAATAGAAAGAGACAAGTATTTTTATCAATACCTTCTTGAATGGAAAGTTCTCCTTTTCATCTTTCCGTCAAGTACTCGTTTGCGAAAATCTGACACCCGAGACAAAAGTTATGCAACTTTGAAGAACAGTGCAAAATCTGTCCGTTATAAACGACTCATGCCTATTTTTGACTTGATTTATGAATAATTTATCAACTTTTTGCAAAATGTAGCAACTACCTAGATGGTTTTTCGACCCTAGAAATAAAACCCAGAAATCGTTTTTTCTGCAAATGAGTGAAAGCTGGAATTTTGAAGTCAAAATGAAAACGGCTCCAGTAAAAATTTAGAAAAAAAATTTACTCTGATTTTTATTGTGTCCTCCAATCTATGATTTTGGTGAAGTAAAAGTCAATCTTGACTTTCTAAAGCCTTTTGGACACTTTGGAAATGCTGAAAAAGCCTCCAATATTACCAAAAAGTTGCAATCACCCAGATCTCACATGAACACATACATATATAAACCAGATTAAACAGATGTTTATTTTTCCTTTAAACTGTTCTGATTCTCCAGGTCATTCGAGGATGCAGGAGAAGAGCATACTTGGTTTTTGAGGAAAAATTCAATAGTATATTAGTCTCAAATCTCTCAAAACAAACTCAGAAAAAATAATGAGCTATACCAAACAAACCCACTCTGATACCATGTTGGATTCTGCAATAACTAAGACAAGATCTGTTATCGGTAGTAGATCATACACACTCCACTCAACAAATGATTGAAAATCAAAATAGTAGAATGGAGAAGATATCTGAAAGAGAGAAAGAGAGAAAATAGAGACAACACTGCAAGAGAATTTTGAGAAGACTCTCGTCACTCTCACAGAACAATCACTAAACTAACTGAACCAGCTGAACTAGTGAAGGTGAGAGGAGAGTGCTCAATATATAGAAGAATAAGGGAAAATACATCCAAGAAGTGCATTAACTCCTACTACCCATAAAAGGTGGGAGGTTATCACCTACTTGGTAAATGACAAGACATGTGGCATAACCTCCTCAAGTGAAGACAAGAGAGAGGTGGCACATAAATCCAAAAGAGGGCGAGAAACCCAACTACCCCATAAACTACTCAGGTAAAAACAAAATAGTGGTTATGAGAGGTGGCACAACAAGCCAAAAGAGGATGTGTAACTCAACTACCCATGTGTGGGGAGAGAGTGACACATGTAGCTGTTGTATTTTGCCACATGTCCTCATATTACCACATCTAATAAACCTAAGCAAGCTTAAATAATATGTGTAGGAAAAAATAAATACCCCAAACATAAGGAAAATAAAAAAAACCTACACTAACAAATAATACTTTATCATTTTACTCAAAAGGAAATTTTTGTACAAAGAAGGAGATGATGATATATTAAAGCATGTTTTCATATATGCCTCAATCAAAATGTATATTGATGTTAGAAAGAATTTGTATAAACCTTGATAATACACCATAAGATACACTATAGGCTAAGCATCCCTCCAACATTACATTTCCCATAATCCTTTATAATGAGGCATGTATCCCCTTTTATAGATTGATTGAGAGTGTAATCTCATGAACTAATTCACATGTGTCATGTGTTACATATGACAACCAAACTCTTGTTGAAACAAAATGAGTACAATAACCCATAACAAGACTATTAGCCTTTAGATTTTGGAGCCAAAAAATGCTATTCAAGCCATTAAAGCACCCAAAGAAGGTAATATATTATTGAAGATAGAATTCCATTGACTAAATGATTTTATGTTTCCATCATCAACTAATATCTTGGGTATAAAATCCTCCTCCAATGCTTCAAAATAATTCAACTTACTCTTGAGTTGAATTTCCAAAATTTTCTAAGTTTTTTTATGTATCATTTAATAGTCATAACACTTCATGATTTCTTCCCAATTCTCTAGTAGCATTGGGATCAAATTTAGTGTGCATATATATTTCTCCCATTGTTAACACTATAGGAATCTATATGCTCAATATTTCATTCAAATTATCCTCATGTTGCAGGTAGCCAGTATATGCATTTCTCAAATTACTGTAACCTACTCGTGTGTCATCCAATTTACTTAAGATACTTTTCAATGTATGACCCAAAAAGTCATCAACAAGGTTGACCATATTTATTCTACCCTCATCTTTAGCTACTTTCTCTGCTTCCCTACTTTGTTTTAATTTTTCATTCATTTCCTTTATTCCTAAGGATAATGTCTCCATATCTTGGAATGTTGTATAAATTGAAATTGATTGAGGGGTGGTAGGATTTTGAAGTGATTCTCTAAGGAGGAGGGAGTAAGGATTGAACCTTATTATATTCCTACAACAACTTTATATGATCTTTTTGTAACTTGCCAAAATTAACTTGCAATTTCTTTATTGTTGCTTCACTGAAAAGTAAATTATTACTATCAAGGATGTTTCTTGAGGATCAATTGCATCTACAAGTCTCCTAATAATGAGGCTACCTATAAGTTCCTTGAAATCTTTTTCTACTTGAGGTTTCCTAGTTTCTGGAAAAACTACCCATATTGCTAATGCTTCAAACCACGTGTTAAATATAGACCCAAAATATATGTCTTTGGCTTGCTCCTCAGATTTTAGAACCTCCTCAACAGTTTATTTCCCATTGAAGGTGTCCAAATTAATTGCTAAGGAAATTTTCCATCCTGGCAATAGAAGACAACCACTTTCTTACATAATTCTTCTTCCTTTCTTAAGAGTGATATTGTTGACATAAAAGTCAACATCCTAGATGACATTCTTGGTTATCTCTTGCATTTATTCCTCTTTTTCCTTATCCCTTTCTTTATTCATCCTCTTGATGAAAATTTCCATTTTTTTCTTAGTTATGAATTCCTTATTAATTAGACTTCATAAACTTTTCATCTGTTAAAAACTCAGCGTAGACAAGGGCTCTTATGTCACTTGCTACATTACCACTAGCCCTTAGGAAAACTATCATATTTTCTTGTGGAGGATCATCAATTCTTACCCTTGGTGGAGAAGTAAGGACTTTATTCACCTCCTTAGTATCTATTGCATTCTCTCATATCTTCTTTTATTCAATATAATCCACTAATAATCCACCAAGGGTTGAATACCACTTGGTTGTATTGATACCATTATTGGAGGAACATTTGATGTTGATGGAGCCTCATGTTGTTGAACAAGATGTTCAACTTCTTGTTCTATTGGCCTTGATTCTTTTATTATTGGAATTTGTGGTGTAGAAACCCTAGGAGTAAGAATGGAAATATTGTCCAACATAGTCTGCACTCTAATAATAGGATCCTTAATATCCTTATATGCCCCTTGATAACTTGTGTCAACTTACTTTTTTATGTTTTTTTCCCTTGAGAATTATAATCAACGTGTTCTTCCTTATCTGTTCTTCTACATCAGAGGCACAATTCTTGAATATATTTTCATTTCTATCAAACTCATGGTAGAAATTAGAATTCTTCACCCCTATCCTAGTTTGATCAATGAAATGTTTGGGGTCAGAACTCCTTTTCTTATATGCCCTCATTATGTAAGATTGCAATAGAGGATATAACAACTCCAACCCTTCCTTAGCAGTGATAAAAAATGCTAGCAACAATGACCATTTCTTGTGGTTTCTCAAATGAAGCTTATCTATCTCATTCAATTGCCACATAATCTCAAGAAATGCAATTATATCTAGCATACTCCTTGGTAGTATATGAGGTTGAACTAGAGAACCATAAGCTCTAATAATTATGGTATTAGAGTGGAGGAACAATCACCCTAATTATGGTTCACTCCTAGCTCAGGTTCTTTAGCATTAGCTTTGAAGAACTTCATCACTATGTCAAATACCCTAATGGCTTGAAATCCCAAATTTCTTAGGACCACATGCATAAAACATTCATCAAACACCACATAATTTGAAGACTAAAAATGCATGTCCCAAATGTATGTCCATCCTTGAACTAGAAATAAAAATCCTTCAACATCATGTAGCTTCAATTGCATTGCAACACTCTAGATAAATTTCTCACTCTAAAAATAATGTGACACAATGGGACTACCATTTTAGTGCAGGGGCACCTAATATGCAAGTTTTGCTCAAATAATGCATTTTTGCAATTTTGGAGTCCTTGCGGTCTTAGGGGGTTATTAAGGTCTTTAATGACCATGATTAATGTTGTAATTCCATTTTTAATCCATTTTGGGCGTGGTTTTTTAGTTTGTGATAGTTTTCAAAAAAAATGTCAAAGTTGCTATTTTGGGTGTCATGCATTTTGACAACTTGGAAAAAATGATGAAAAATCATTAATGGAAATGGGAGACATCTTGTAACTGCAAAAATGGATTGTAAAAGGCAGGTTGGAGCCTAGAGTGGTCGAGTTTTGAAAATGGGGAAGTGATTTTTGGTGTTTATGCAAGAATTTGAATAAGATTTTCCAATGTTTTATGTAGTCGCAGTAAGTTTTTAGATTCGGTACGGCCTATACGACCTTGTTTGTGCAATGAAACCTTTTTCATGTTAAATTAATTTGTTTCTACTTTCTTTTGGCTTTGATTTGAGGTATTTTCATGCTGAAATGAGAAAGTTACAGTGATTTTGGTGAAAACTGTCCAAACCCTAGCTAGGGCTGGCAGCAAGCACTAAAAATGTAATAACTTTTTTTCTACCTGTCCAAAATTTTGTATTGATCTATATTTTTATTTGGCTTTGGTTTTATGTCTTCAAATGCTCACGTTTGGGGGTAATCTTCACCAGTTTGCTTCAAGAAAGCAAAAAAAAAAGGGTTTATAATTTTGTAACAATCCATTTTTGACCTATTCCATACAAAGTAACCCCAACCCATTTTCAAATATGTGTAGTAAGAGCAAAAAGGGTATTCCAAACAGGTATTACATTTTTAATAGCATGTCTACAATGGAAGTTATGACCAAAAAACCCAAATTGTTGCCCCCATGTTTTAGGTTTTAAGAGCAAGTTGTCAAGAATGAACAAGAATGCACATTTTCGCCATTTGGATTGAAAACCTATTTTTGATGTGTTTAGTTTGTCTTTTTTCTTTGAATCACATTTGAAATATATTGTTTTTCATCACCTTTCATTGTCACCAAGCCTTTTTGGATTCCTTTTGCAATGAAAGTGGCAAAGTCAAAGATTTTGTTCAATTATCTATGTTGGATGTTAGCTGCCATCATCATTAGGTGAATTGGCATTTGTGCCTTACAATCCATAGCCAAGATCTAACATAGGGCATAATAGGTGTTGATGAAGTAGTCTTCAAAATATCAAAGTTGAAAGACTCAACATCATCTTTGGTAAATCTCATAAGTTTCCTATTTTGATCCCTTTTTTGTGATGAAAAAGTTGCATGACCTGTAACTATACTTGTCCTTGGCATATTATCTACATAAAGAATTGAAATTCATGGGGATATTGGCAATTACATTCAAATTGAAAACTTCAAAAATGAATTCTTTATCCAACCTAGTCAGTAGACCACCTTTATTATTCAATATTTCCCTAGACTATGGACCATACGACTTCAAAAAAATTCCCTTTTCAATTCCACATTAACAAATACATTTAGCACCACTAATCTTTCTAATTCCAAGTTCCATATATTTGATATAGGTCTTGCATCATTTCTTCTCCTATAGCAAAAATTAAACAAATCCCAACCTTGGGTAGGGATAGATGCATCCCTTACAAACTCTACCCTATCAATTAGCCTACCCGAGAGAATTTTGGAACCTTGGGCATGATTTTCCCTTTTAGAGGAGCCTAGGAGCTAGCTTAAAATATCTTCTTCTAGTCCCCTTTTTATTTTTTTGGCTCGTGGAGTTGTCTGACTCATTTTAAGATATATCACTAAACTAGGGTTTCAGAAAATTCACTATAAATAAGGTTTTATTTACTTCGCAATAAGTTATGCAGCTCAAAAACTCTAGTTGGAAACACTTGTGTTTAGAATAATCCTTTTGTAGTAACAATTAGGAAGAATTTTACTCACCAATTCACGTTCTTGAAAACCCTAATTTGTATAATTACAACTTCTAAAATCGCTCCAATGACTCATTTCTTTCACAAATTACTTTTAGATGTGTGAGAATAATAATTTAATGAAATTGAGTCAAAAACTTTAAAGACAAGGTAGAAATCCATCACTTCTATAGTAATGGCTCAAACGAGCAAAACTATGAAGTCTCCCACTAATCATTCTCAGGTTTTCGTGTGGATCATTGATCTTGGTGGGATTGTTTTGATCGATGGCTAGCACATTGCTTTTCTTAAGTGCCAGGTTTTAGTATGGACCATTGATCTTGGTGGGATTGTTTTGATCAATGGCTAGCACATTGCTTTTCTTAAGTGTCAGGTTTTAGTGTGGACCATTGATCTTGGTGGGATTGTTTTGATCGCTGACTAACACATTGCTTTTCTTAAGTGCCAGGGTTTAGTGTGAACCACTGATCTTGGTTGGATTGTTTTGATCGCTGACTAGCACATTGCTTTTCTTAAGTGCAAAACATTTAAGTTCTCATTGGCCAAACTATGAATGCTATAAATAGGTGTCAACGTAGGGCATTAGTGAAGGTTTGAAAGGCTCTTAATTTTACAAGTTGTACTACGAAGAAGTTCTACATCTCAATAAGAGAATGACATATGGAACTTAGTGACCTTTGTCGTTATTCAACAATGACCAAATAATTCACCTAGGCCCGTGCTTAGTAGATGCCATATGGCGTCGTAGTACAATAGAGCATGTTTTCCTTTTGATCGCTTTTGAGAAATTGTACTACACTAATAGAATGTGCTATGTATAGACAACTACCACCTATGAATAAAGTCGCCTTTAGCCGTGAGGCATGCACTAATCATCGGGAGTGAAACATGGTGGCATAGTGCACTAGTGCAACTTTCACGAGCTTGACCATTTAGAAATTTTATCTAAAAATTATCCATGTGGGCACCAAGTGTAAAATGGTGGGACCACCATATAAGCATGCATAAAGGAAGAATTAAATAAGAACGAGTCATATGCCAAGGGTTTATGGTTTTAGGTCAAATGAATAAAGCTTTCGGAGAATGCATTAAAACCCTAGGAAATTACTAATTTAAACAAAATCTATAGAATATCCATTTTTCTTCTTCCAAGTGATCTCAACTAATATTTTAGCATAAGGTAAAAATATTCATCAAAATCTAAAAATCCACACATTATTCCCAATGTAAATTCCCTTAAATATATTACAATTTTTTTAATCTCAATTAATTTAAAATACATAGTTATTTTTGGTAGTGTAGATGAATAAGTGATATAAACCCACTCTTTGTAGCTACCAATCCTAACTAGAGAACATGGTAATTTATCCAACCTTAGAGATAATTGAAATCTACTTTCCTTTGAAAATTCTTGGGTATGGAGATCATAATCTTCTATCATTGGGATATATTAGGTTTGTTAGAGTCACCAAAAGACTCAAGCTCCCAAGATCACTTGCAAAACCAAAAGATTCCTTCCACAAGAGAGAAATAAGAGAAAAATATTTCTTGATTATGAGAACAATATATTATGATTAAACCCCTCATGATTGCATGGCTTGAAATGTACATATTATGCCTTGCTTATATAGGCAAGGTTGAGAGTCATATGCAATGAGACAACTAGTGATAATATAAGATAAGATCATGTGACAACTAAGAACTACAAATATTCCTAAAGCCCTAAGTAAACTTTACATGTGAACATGTGTGAGTAGGACTTACTATGTGATCTAGTTAGGTAAAATATTGTATTCACACCAACACTCCCCTAAAGTGAAACATGGAGGAGTAAATGAATGTAAATGATGTAAATATTATGATAGGTCATAGCTACTAGGCCATGTTAGGTGCCCATGTACAAATGCAATCTCTCACAAATGAAGAAAAGGAAAAAAAAAACACAGTGGGAAAAAAATCCTCTCTAAAAGAGAAAAAAGAAAGTGAAAGAAGGAAGGACACAATATGAACCCCCAAGGACTAATTATATCACCAATATACAATCAATTGAACCCCAATAATAGGAAAAATGAGAGAATATGTAACCCCCCACAATGTATAATGTCTTATAGAAATGGTGAATGTTTGAAGACAAAACATGATCCAATGCCTACAAACAACATTACTCTTTGGGAAGAAACTGTTAGGATTAAGGTGTCTCAACCTTAGAGTCATAATATTGATTTAATTAATGTATTTATTTATTTATTTGTATTATTTAATTTCCTATGGTGTCATGTCATAAATTGAGACCCACCAGCTAGGTGGCATCCCCGATGGAGGTGACTAGATGACACATAATCATCCCAAGTGGACATAAGCATCCCACTTTGGAATCTTTGACCTATGAAAATTTTTATGACGTGTCATAAGGCATCTTGTTGCATGGAGAAAGTTGGCATCCAAGTTGGGTTATGACAAGCTGTAAGAGAATCAGGTATTCTTGGTCAATTATGACAGATTCTCTTACAACTGTAAATGTTGTCAGTTATGATAGATTCTATGATAGTTGTAAGATGTGTAAGGTATTTATCATAGCCTATTTTTAGCATATTCTAGGCGCCCAAGCTTGAGGAAGGAATATTTGCATGTTATGACAATTATAAGGGGTATAAGGGAATATGTTACATGTGTCCAAATGCATGTTATCATGTGGAAGATTGTGCCATGTGGATTTGGACACCCCTCTCCTTCTAGATGCTTCTTGAAGCTTGTATCTCTCTATATATTGAGTGCCTTGGATTGTAGAATGCATAGTTTGTTTGCAGGTAATGAAGTGCTATCGGTATCACTCCATAATAGGTGTTTGTTTTGAAGCACTTGTTGAAGAAATATTTGTACTTGGGACTATATTGTAACTCTTATTTGAAGTAATACAATAGTATTGTGCTTTTCGAGGGTGGGTTTTTTATCCGAAAGGGTTTTCCCCACATATATTTGGTGTCACTGTTTTATGTGTTGTTGATGTTTTATTCCATTATTCCTATGTGTTTCTCATTACTGTAACTATTTAAGGTGTTAAAAGGAAATTTTTGTAACTCTCCCCTACTTACATTAATGTAGGAAGTTATTTTCTACTCACCTGACTTCCTTTAAGTTGGTATCAAAGGCTAGCCAGCCTTGATTCCTTTGTTAGGTTAGAAGGGTTTTTTGAGATGATCTTTGTTTCAGTGGGAGCATTGCAAAAGTTTATTTTGTGACCTTGTTGCAGGAAAGAGATGGCAGGCACATCTATGAGGATTGAGATGGAGAAGTTTAATGATGGTAATTTTGAACTTTGGAAGCTCAAAATGGAAGACATGCTCATAGATTGTGATCTTTGGGTTGCTATATCTGGAACCAAACCATCAGGCATGAAACAAGAAGATTGGGATCTCATGGATAGGAAATCCAAGGGTATTATTAGACTTTGTTTGGCTAATTTTTTCCTAAATGTCCATGAAGAGAAAACTTTTGCTTCTCTATGGAAGAAGCTTGGTGATGTCTATCAGGCTAAATCCCTGGTAAACAAGCTTTTCCTGAGAAAAAAGATGAATTCTTTGAAAATGGAAGATGGAGGATCCATGGCAGATCATCTAAATGCATTTAATATGTTGGTTGCTCAACTAGGTTCCGTTGGAGACAAGATTAATGGACAAGACCGCTGCATGCTCCTTTTGCGTTCATTGCTGGAATCTTGGGATCACCTGGTAATGGCTATTGGAAGCACTACTTCCACCTTCAAGATGGATGAAGTGGTTGTCCCATTATTATCTGAAGAGATGCGAAGGAAGTCTTCTGAGATGGCCAAGGAGGCCCTTTCTATTTGTGGCAGACCAGAGGAGAGAGGCAAAAAGAAAGATAAGAAATCTAAGTCAAAGTCTCTAGGGAGATCTAAGTCTCCTGGTAAGAAGTCCAAGGAAAAATGTTGGAACTGTGGCGAAGTTAGTCACATTCGAAAAGGTTTCAAGAAGGAGAAGAAGAAGAAAAACAAGTCTTTCTCTAATTCTGAATATGAGAAATCATCTCAAGATGATGGAGAAGCATTTATTATAGCCTTGGAAGCCCATGGATGATCAGATGATGTGTGGTTGATAGATTCAGATCCATCCTTTCACATGACCTCTCATAGAGATTGGTTCTCAAAGTACGAAGAGTACAATGGAAGAGACGTGTACATGGGTGATGAATCTCACCTGAAGATTATTGGTCATGGAAGAGTCAAAATAAGATTTCTTGATGGACGAGTGAAGGGGATTGATGGTGTTTTACATATTTGGGGTTCGACACGAAACCTGCTTTCTGTAAGTAAATTGAATGATTTGGGAGTACAGGTTGTTTTCTCTAGTGGAGGATGCAAGATGACAAGAGGAGCTATGGTGTTAGCTAAAGGAGTCTGTATTGGCACTCTATTTCAACTTAATGCATGCACTGTATAGTGCAATAGTTATTTTGATGTACTGAAGAAGAGACCTTTGGATTCTTCATCCTCACCATCAAATCATGCAAAGAAGTGTGTTGCAACTACATCCAATGGTTGTGCATTTTGGGTACCTAAGGGTTCTCATTCCATGGAAATGAAGCTTCCTACAAAGAAGACAATCAGGTGGTCAAATCTATTAAAATCAAACTACTACTAATTCAAGCCAAAAACATTCTTTGAATTTCAATCAATGTATTATACATTCTTAGGAAATTTAACTCTCTTGTTGATATGAAAGGCAATAAAGACACCATTTTTCCTTCATTATCTACTCATGTTAGAAAGTTTATATATAGGAATGTTGAAAATCTTCTAGATGAATAACACTTAGTCTTTTGCTTATAGTGGAGCTCTCTAGATTATAGTTTTTATCCCCTTAGTGTTGGAGGATCTAATATTTTTATTTGGGTTGTCCTTTTATATTTCCCCTTATTCTTTTTTAAATTAATTAATTAATAAAAAAACTAGCAAAAAATAATGTTTTAGAAAATATATAGATTTTAAAAATATAAATTGTAAAGAAAATAATTAAATTAAATTAATTATTTAAAATTATTTAGATTATGAAATAATTTAAAAAATGAGAAAAGAAAAATACTTAGAAGGTGGTCAAAATACATGTGTAGGATTTTGTTAGGTAAGGAGGACTAGGTTTAATTTAAAGAGAGTTTTACACATGTGCCAAAAAAATTGGTCATCCTCACATATATTCAGAGTGACTTTGATCTAATCTAAGTGGATTTGATTTCTAAGAAACTTTAATAGTAATCGCCCCTTCTATAGAGTTTCACACGAGTATTGAGTCAGTTTAATATAGTAGCTTCATTGAAGTTTCCTTAGATTAAACCTTGATGCATTTTTTATGGATTTTAATGGTCCATAATTTTTCATCTTAGCCCACTAGTATGACACACTAATTTTCTTTCCCCTAGAACTATTTATTGGTTTTTCAATATTAATTGATTTCGCATTATTTTTATAGCTACATTTATTTCCTTTCATTTTTGTTCATTAGGGCATAGGGTTTGAGTTGGTTGGTTGCTTGTGACTTAGGTGAATTTTTCCATTGCATAGTTCTCTTTGTACTATGTATCTTTGATTGACAAATAAAATGTGTCTCTTAAGTGAGGGGATAAAAGAACTTGGACACTTTCTCTTCATCTTATACTTCCACACAACCTTGACAACATGTTATTAGGCCCTAAGATTTCATGTAAGGAAATATCTAAGTTTAACAACTTGCATATAATTGTAAAGAACTAGCATATTTTTAAACTTTTGTATTGCTTGCTACTAACGGATTCTATATTTCTCTCAAGAACCTAAATCTCTAACATAAATAATTATAATTAAAAGGATATTATTTTTCACATACCTCTTCATTGTAATTGGGACACACGTAAATTGGATTTAGTTCACTCTCTTCATACTATAGTACTTCCATCAATAGAGGATTTTAGATATCTTTCATGATGTAGGAGGTGATTATTTTGCAATTCATCTAGACTTATTAATGATGTAGTATTCCTCCAATTGTCAAACTTCTTCATCTAGATCATCAAGATTGATTTTCCCTAGAACTTTTAGATGCCAAGATTAAATTACATGAGTGTATTCTAGTGGTAAAGTGAAGAATTAATGGGAAAAGAGGATGTTGTGGTACTTGGGGTTGATTCATGAAACTATGAGAAAATTTATTTTTATTCATCCAAATTCTAATATGAGTTTGTAGAACTCTTCCAAAGAATGCTACTTTGCATCATTGGACATCTGGGTATGTGTCACCATTTTATAGGTAGTTTGAAACATAGTAGGGTTATATATGTTATTTATGAACTAATGAGTTTAATCATAAAAAATAGGGGCAATAGAGGATTTTAAAAACACTCACAATTACAAGATATGATAATTAGGATAGATAACTTCTCTAATTCTTTTGATTTTTTTCAAGAACATGATTTTCATTAATAACAACTCAAAAGATCACACATAAAAAAGCTTGTTAACTCATTGTATTGTCAAATGTAATGTATATTGCACAATTTCACCTTACATTAAGCATTTATTTTAATGGTCACCACCCTAAACATGTATAGGGCTCATTTTGACTATTTCCTAGCTTAAAACCCCATCCTTGGTGTTTCATCTAAGCCAACATAGACTCTTCTCATTGTTACAAGAATGGAGTATTGATTTCTCAAATATACTTATGTCTCTATTACTAAGACACTAGTTCCTTGCAACACTAGATTCAAATTCAAATTTAAATACTATTTCCCTCCAAAACATTAGGAATTTCCAAGCATTAATTTTTCTCTAACTAATACTTGACCTAAGGCACTCTATTTATGCATTTAAAAAACCTTATATCTCTCTCACTCTCTCTCTCTCACACACACACACACTCATGCATGCATGTGCACACACACACACACACATGAACACACACATGCAAGCATGCACACATAGTTTCTCATCATCATATTCCTTCAATGCTAAGTTTTTCTTATTCATTTTTGATTCGTTGTTATTCCTTAGTTGATTAACGTACCTTTGCAACCTACATTGGTGAAGCTCACTATAGACATCCTCTTTATCCTTCAAATCGAGAATCCATAACCTCCTCCAATTTTCCCTCCCATTGTTCATATTCTCCCAGCACATGTACTAAGCTTTATTCCATCCAAGTTAGCATATTTACTAGTGCAATGCAATTACACATAATTCAATTATAGTTATTGCATAATTTGTACTTATTGTGAGTTATAGATGTACAATGCTCTAGATCATTTGTTTTTTTTTTTTTTAATTTATTTAAGTGGAGTTTGTTGGTTTTTGTGATAGGTATGATTCAAATTCGTGTTATGTTAATGAATGTAGTTGTTCAAGAATACTCGCATCCCATTAGATGGTTGAGAAGTTTAGCTAATTAAAAAATACACCTTTATAAAAGCCATTGAAATTAATATAAAAATAACTCTCATAATATTATTTTTCTACTCATTTATCTCATTTATAAAATGAAAACTTATATCATTATTTTATATGTCTAATTCGAGTTCAAACACAATCCATATAAGTTCCTAATAATTTATAATACAACAATAATTTTGAAGTTCACTAATAAACACTTAAGAACAACCATTTAATATTACCTTCACTACAACAACAATTTTGATGCTCACTAATAAACATTTAAGAACAAACATTTAATATTATCTTCATTACAACAAAATTGTGACGTGCATATTTCATTTTTTAATGATGGTTTTGGTATCTCATTCTTTCTATGCTGTTAAATTTTGTTACCTTAGCGTCTACAACATGAATATATTTTTATAAAATTCTATTCTTTATATTTTCAAATGTCCAAGTGATTTAAAAAAACCTTAAAATTAAAATACAAAGTTCCTTATCCACCATATTTTGCAACCTAGTCTAGAATTGAGATAATGGTAGAGGTAGCATGGTGAAAGAAGTGATGTGAGAGATGAAGAAAGTGATTGATTAGACTGAAGTTGTCTCCTGTATAACCATCACAAGGTACAACCGAAGGGCATGCATATACTAAAGAGTACAACGCGTGCTGTGCTATACCCCATAAGCACGGCACCAGCTTTGGGAATCTGTTTCTTTTTCTTTTTGTTTATGATGCGTTGAAAACCTTCTCCCCCATACTTTACCCATTTCCCACATAATTCTCCCATCCACATGAATTTGATTACTGACTAAGCATTGCACTTGAGCCCATTCCTGGACAATCCTTTTAACTGCTTTAAATTATTATTGCTTTAGCTTTGAGACTGACTTGGATGCCACTGTCCCCTCCCCACTCAATATTCTATCGACCAGATCTCCATTAGTGGGTGTCCTCTCACTGTACAAATGATTAGACTATGGAAACTATGATGCTCAAGATAAGATGACAAGGTACCTAAAACTCATCTTATACTATAATATAATTATAATAAGACCGACAGAGCCACAGGTTTTGTTATTATATATATATCTATATGTTGCTTTTCGATTGTGCAAACAACCACCAGAAGCTGTGCATTAGAGGACATGTATAATAACATTAGTAATTCCACTGGAAACACAGCAGCCAGTCACTCACAATGGCGTTGGCCTGTTCCTTTCCTCTTTGGAGGCTTAGTTGCCATGTTGGTTCTTATTGCTTTTGCATTTCTCATTCTAGCCTGCTCTTACTGCACCTCTAAAAATGTCCAAAGTGCCCCTGATAGTACAGCAAATGAGTTAACAGAAATATCAGTAGAGGATGATGAGAAGAAAGTTGTGGTAATTATGGCTGGGAATGACATTCCCACCTTCTTGGCCAAGCCTGCTTCTGCCAATTTCGAAGTCCAGATTTAGGGAGTGGGTTTAAATTGGGGTGCTTGTGCAGAGAATTTGTGGTTATATTTGCAGGGCAGAGATTTGAGTAAAATAGATGGTGATGGATATTTGAGTTTGTATAAGCAGCTAATTTTGTTAGCTCTTTCTGTCTCAATGGTGGGAAGTCAGCTGTTTGAAATTTGTGTTTTGTTGGTTTTTTCTGCTTCTCAATTGTGGGAGGTCAGTTATCTGAAATTTAGGCTTTGTATCAAAGGCTTGTAGTTCAATTGAGTGAGTGCAATTGATGAGGATGACGTTTGTTTCTTGATTATGTCAATCACCAGGGTTCAAAATCTCTGGAAGTATGACATAAGATTGGACGGCTTTGGTGGAATGGATACCCCTCAATCCTTGACTCTTAGTCGAAGAGGTATCCATATAGATCCGAGCTCTTGTATCAATGGCAAATTCATGGATGAAATAAAATCCTCCAAAAAATATATATTAAGTTTTTGTCTTATCTACTTTTAGATCATTTAAATTTATAGAAATAAGAAGGAATTAGATTTTTCCTTATTCTCATGTAATATCAATAGAAATATATTAGGTAAATGATATCAAGTTTCCACAATCCATATTATAGTTCAGTATTGTTTCTGCATTTGATTGTGTTGGAATTTTTTGCATCAACGTTTCGGATCACACTGGGTGATCCATCAGCAAGATAGTAGAGAGCAAGAGGAGAAGAAAAATGATGCAAAAAGTTCCAACACAATCAAATCTAGAAACAATACTGAACCAATCTATTAGATTGTTTAATATGAAAAAATATTTTAATTTCTTAATGACTTATTTTCCTCTCCAATAGTTCTCAGTTCCCCTGCTTCACTTCCCTGTTTTTATGGGCTGGATACATTTTAATTTTAATTTAAAAACTTAATTATCAACCTATTTAATTTCTTATTTGATTAGCCCTCTTTGTTTATCAACCTATTTATTAGTTATGAGCTTGCTTATTTCACAAAGAGCCTCAGCTTGCTCTGAAACTGTATGCTGTTAATGCTAAAAGTCTGAGAACATCTTGTACAGATGCTTTTCAAAAGTTACTCTGTAATGGTGATTGGGCAGGGCGATGCAGTGTAATTATAAGTTGTCCAAATTTGGACATTTGGAGTGTTAGCTTCACTTTTCTTAAAGATGGCATTCTTTAAAAGAGAAAATGTGAATGGTTGGAAAGAGAAATGACATTTGATTGAAATCTGGAACTGTGCTGTTTAGGGACAATCGGTTTTTTTTTTCTTCTAATTTTTATGTCTATTAAATAGTAGCTTGTAGCAGCGGCTGCAAGTTTGTGGTATGCTGATATTTAACAAACCAAACCTCATTATATTTCCAATAATGTAAGGGTCCACTATGATTCACTATTATAATATTTATTAACAGATTTACTGCGTAATTGTTTTAGAATAATTTGATATTGCATGGTCAATAAAGGATATATTAATCTCACATCTCGTTTCAAAAGTTTAAATTGTCTACATCATAAGGTCAATAATTTCAAGTATGATTGCTACATATTGGTATGTGTTAAAAAGTTTGAATTGTTTGTGTAGGGTATATATTTAAAGGCACCACTGTAAATCATTATAACGCATAAGGATAATCAGAAAGTCATGTTATTTGACATCTAAAATAGCATATTTGCACATCTATCACTAATATTTGTAGGTTTCAACTGTAAATTACTTTATCTACATCAACATCTAACTCCACTATCACCCTTTATTTTATCACTTTTAACTAATTCTAGAGCTTAATTGCCAACAAGAAATTCAACTCTCTTCCTATTGGTAATCCAGGTTCCAATGATGCTTCTTAGCACCACCATACTTTCCTTAAAACATTTATACATTATTTGAATCCCTTCTACAAGTACCAAATGTTCATCTCTACCTAGGATGAAATCACAAGAACTTAAATTGGATCACAATAATCTGATCACCTCTGAGGATCTTAGACTCAAAGATCGGAGTCATCTTAACTCTCTAACTTCAATTAGCATGCTATAGTTTACATAGTAGCTCTCTATTATGCATCACATTAGTCAAAGTCCACATTGTGTCAAATTTGACAAAATCCCTGATTGCATCTTCTTTCCATTTTCAATACATAGACTTGTTTACAACTTCAATTAATTCCCTCAAGTTGATTTATCATGCTCAACTAAATTGTATAATTATATCTAGTGTTTGAAACATATTGATTTTATCCCCTAGATATATTTGTAATGTGTATTTTATTCCCCATGTGATTCCCAAAACCTATTCATGTGGACAAAACCTTATAAAAATGCAACCAACAATTTTTTAACACAAAAGTACTACACAGCAATAATGCAATATGCATAAGTTTTATCATCATGATATGGAACATGTATGCAAAATACATGTCAACAACTCATGAAGACAATGAGAATGAAACAAGAATACAAAAATAATGATTATGAGGCTCACATCCCCGTGTAACACACCCTACACAAAAATGGAAGCATTATGAAGATGAAGACATAAATACTCTTAACATCACAAGACAATGTAATCTCCATGATAACCATTCCTCCAAGGTTCTATATGAGATAGGGATTAATACCATAGACTAACCCCAATAGTAAACTACAATATAAAGGCATTTGATGATTTAATTAAGTAATGGTTGAAGGTACTCTTTTGAACAAGTGTATTAATCCAAGTACAAGACAAATCATATGTTTACTTAACTAGTAATTCCATTTATTTAAATATTGCAATGCATTCCATTTATTTAAATATTATAGTGCATTCCATTTATTTAAATATTATTACAATGCATTCCTACTTAAACCTTCAAGGACATTTTCATTCATTTAAATAGTGCAATAATGTAATCTAAGCTAACTTCACTACTTCACTTGAACAACATTATATATATTTATTTTTAGATGATCTAAAAGGTAGGGATATAGATTGGATAAGATAATGATTTGTCCCTTGTAATCTAACTCAACATCACTGGAATATTTTTTTGAAAGATTATTGATTAAATATAATTATAATGAAACTATTTCCCATTTTCCAAGCACACATCCAAGAGTAGATGGAGATATAAAGAGATACATACTCCAAACACTAAGAAGAGGAGGGGCATAGCATGATTTCCTTTCAAATCTTTCTTACAACATAGGTAAGTGTATATGAGTGAATTTGCACCCCTTATGCAAATTCCCCTTTTTTTCCTTCACCACTTTAGAAAACCAAGTTCGGAGGCTTAATTCCACATAAGCCTGCTATTTTTGTCACACTTGGCGCCTGTTTTGAGCGTCGGTGAAGGTGTTTCTGTTGGGGATGCCCGTGCGGTGTGTAGACGTCTGCGTGACACACTTATGTCCCTTACAGATTCCTGTGACTGAACCTGTAGAGACATTACACTTCTCATTGGGGGTCAAGTTGTAATGCCCCCTTCAGCCAGCCGACTCGAATATGGCTATTTTTCTCCATCTCCTCTTCATATTCACTCCTTCAACAAGCATTTCATCTTCTACAATCTTCTTCACAGTGATGAGCCTAGTTTTTGGTCCAATTTTGGGTAGAATCTATAGTTTATTTGCTGGTAGTTGTCATGGACTTTGATGTTAAATGTTGATATTTCCATAATGTTTCCCTCAAACCATAGACATTGAGCTTAATCCTATCTCTGCAAGTTTTAATGACATTGGCATATTATGTGGATTATCTATATTAATTTTGCATGTGCTTAATGAATGTTCCTTAAAGTGGTTATAGATATGCAGTTATTCTGCGTACTGATATTGCCATGTTGATTTAATTTGAGGATGCTAAGATAAGGAAGACACCGCCAGCTGGGCATGCACCGTAACATCCAACAAAGGAATCGCTCAAGGGTCAAAGGAGGTCGACGATAGAAGATTCCTCATGCAAACCGAATGTAACCGCCTTGTAGCAGACTTTAATGATTGAGCAGATGCGAGTGTTATTGATGTGCTAAATCTACATTTGGACCTGCATGTTTGACCAGATTCCATGCACGCATAACCACCATCGCTCCACTTTCTATGTTTTCCCTAAATGGCGTCCTCCTAGTTGTGGAGTTGACTACCTTGTCTAGATGATAGTATAAATAAATATTTGATGCTCCTTCTTAAGGGGTTGCACGATTTGATATTGTACTTGCACTCTCAAGTTTTCAGTAATACAAATACATTACTCTTTTGTACTCATGATTTACAGTGAATAAAATAAAGTTCTAAGTTCAAGCATCTGAGTTCTTATTAGTTTTAGAGGATACTTATCCAAGGGGGCCCACTTGGTGAGTAATCTATCCTTTTAGTTTAGCATTAGTTTAGTATTACTTGTTTTTTAGTAATTAGTTAGAAATCTGGCACCGACTGTTCCTGCAACCACTAGAATTCCATTATGTGACTATTCCTGTAGCCAAAGCAGACAGAGTAGTGCCCTATTTGTTGCTCAAATTTTTATTTTTGTTATGCATTTTAGTTTGATGTAGTTGTTGATTTATGATTGGCATTTATGGTATTCCCTTCTAAGCAATTTA
Source organism: Sequoia sempervirens (assembly GCA_007258455.2). Classification (NCBI taxonomy): domain Eukaryota; kingdom Viridiplantae; phylum Streptophyta; class Pinopsida; order Cupressales; family Cupressaceae; genus Sequoia; species Sequoia sempervirens. The sequence continues at coordinate 98,743 of VDFB02339156.1, forward strand.
CTTTCAACATTGTGAGTTCCTTACCTATAGAATGAAAATGGCTAGTTTGGGTTCCTAGTGCACATACTGTGCTGGCCCATTTCAAGTTCACGTCCCTGGGTTGACAAGTTAAATGCACCTTCATGATGATTGAAATATCTATTTAGGTTAGATGTCCAATCTTTGAATCATGGCTGTAAGGGCTTAGTTATTAAATCATTGTAGGAGGCCAACATTTTTGGCGTCATTGTCAGGGATGGTGTCAAACTAGGAAGTTCTTTGGAGTCATTGGTAGTTTTTCTTGCTGTAGTGTTTCTGGAAGTTGTTCTTAGTATACCCCTCATTTAGGAAGTAATGACCCCCCTTATTCTTTACCAATTCTTTGTGTGAGCTGGCTGATAGTGAGTGATACCACATGCATAGAGGTAGCAGAAGGGATGCTTATGGGAGATTCCTTCCTAACAATCCTAATCCATTCCAGCTAGTTGAATATCAGAACCTGCCAAGAGGAGAAGAAGAAGAAGATTCACACCCCTTTGCTGATGCATTTCCTAATCTGACTAGCTCTGAAGTCTCCTCTAAAGACCAAAATCAGCTTGAGAACCCCTTTGCTTTGGAACTACATCAAGCAGGCATGGGTGATGCAAATAGGAACAAACCTAACCAACCATCTTTTTCTTTCCCCATTGCCCATCAGAATGAAGTTGACAACATCAAGAACATCCCTGCTTCAGCACTCCCCAAGTTTTATGGACTTGTCATAGAAGACCCTGATACCTTTTTGTTTGAGTTTGACATACTTTGTAGGAGTTATGATTATACCACTGATGCCCATAGGCTTAAGCTATTTCCTACCACTCTGAAAGAGGCTGCATTAAGATGGTTCATGAGCCTAGGCAGAGATACTGTGGAAACTTGGGAAGACATGAAGATAAAATTCCTTGAGAAATACAAGGAATATTGCAGGGGCAGTGACATGAGAGGAGGTGACATTTTTAGGATGCAACAAAAGGAAGATGAGAGCCTGAAAGATTATATTGCAAGGTTTTTGTTTTTTCTACAAAAATCTCCACACCATACACTCAATGAAGACTCACAAAAGTTGTTTTTCCTGAGAGGAATCAATGATAGTTGCACTGATGTCTTGGACATCATGGGAGGAGGATATATTTCCCAAGTTCCTTGAGAAGATACCAAGAAAATATGGCAGAACTACTCTAGGGCAGCTTCAAAGAAAGGGAGAGCTTACCAATCTTCCATGGGTAAGTCAACCACCGGTGGAGTTTCAAGAATGAAGATTACTCATTTGCTAGCAGACTTCAAGAAAAACATTATAAATAATCTAGCCACTCAGCTAGATACACTTCATGCTAAGAAGAAGCAAGAGGAGGCAGAGACAATGTTGACAGAGTATTGCCCCCACTGCAGACAAAAGAAGAGGGACTGTAGATGTAAGATGGTAGCTAATCTTGAAAGCAAACAAATTCCACCTAATTTCAAATGAATTCAGATTGAAGAAGACCAAGTCTACTATGTTGCACAAAGGAAGCCTTAGGCTCCAAGATAAGGTATGCCACCAGATCCACTATCTTATGTTGGACCATATTTTAATTCCTATTCATCTGGTAACCAATGGCAGCCCCCATATCCATCCAACTATGGAGGATATCCACCACATCTTTGGAGTAACCCTCCAAATGCTTGGCCCAATCATCAAAACTCTCGACCCTAGTGGCAACAACCTCAGGGGAATTGGCAGCAATTTCAAGGGCATTGGCAGCCACCTCCAGGAAATTGGCAGCAAACAAATCAATGGAGGGGAGGACAACAATGGCCTACCTAGACAACCAGTTACATGCAACCACCTTCTCAGCCCCAGCAGCCTGCTATAATTCCTCCACCTGCTAATCCAAGCTCAAATGAACCTAAACCTACTCAACTACCAGCTCATCCCACACCCAATCCAAATAACAAACCACAACAACAGCTTGCATACTCTACTGATTCAAATCAATTCCCTGCATATGTTGTGAGTTAAAGTGACATCCACTTGCATTCAAGAACTACTCTACCAACCCCTTCCAAGCCCATTATCACTGAGCTTCTTGTGGAAGAGGAGGAGGAACCTCTGAATGATCCCATTTAGCCAAGTGTACCTAAAAATATTGAACCAGTCCAAGTCAAGCGGACTGAACAAGAACCACCATTTCCTCAGAGATTGAAAGTTGCCAAAAAAAAGGAAGAAAAGGTGGATACAACTTTTGACATCTTGGATCAGCTGAAGCATATATTTTTCCAGATACCTCTATTGCAGGCCATAAAGGATGTTCCAATCTACAACAAGGCAATCAAGGAAGCATGCCTCAAGAATCTAGGTAGGAAAAAGAAAGACCCAACTACAGTTCATGTGGTGGGACAACTAGCTAATATCATGCTTGAAAAAGTGACTATCCCCAAGTACAATGACCTAGGTAGTTTTGTGGTAGCAGTTGTTATAAACGAGATCCAAATTAAGAATGCTCTGATTGATTTAGGGGCAGCAATAAATGTAATGACCAAGGACATCTTGCAACAACAAAATGTTGCAAGTATGAGATCTAATCCTACTATCCCGCAGCTTGCTGATAGCTCTATTGTCAAGCCTGATGGTGTAGTGGAGGATCTTGTGGTAGTTTTAGACTCTTGGGAGTACCCAACAGACTTTATGATTCTTTCTCCTAAAGCTACACTAGGCGGGTATCCCATTATTCTTGGAGGGCCTTGGTTAGCAACTACAGATGCATACATTGGATGTCGGTCAGGTCACATGACCATTTCAGATGGGAGGAGCACTTAAAAGTTTGTTCTTTATCCTCCTGCTCAGCCATCTCATGATGAAGATAATCTCGTATGGCCACATGTTGGTGAAGAGGCCGAGGAAGTTAGTTTTGTGGCATAGATGCTAGGCAGAAGCTCCTTCATGCAGCTCCAAGATGAGGATGAAGTATTGGCTAACATCATTCAAAATCATTGTGAAGTGGAAGAAGCATCATCTTCTCATTCTGCTACTCCATTCAAGACACTTATGTCTGCTCTTCCTGCAGCTACTATTCCTGCAGACGTTCTTCCTGCAACCACTCTTCCTGCAACCATTTTTCCTGTAGACAAACTTCCTGCAGCAATGGGTATGTCTCATACATTGCTTCCATATGAACTAAAGGTACCATGTGTTAATGAAGCATCCATGATAGAGTTAACTACACAAGTACAAGGGTCAGAAGGAAAATATCTGAATGTTACCAGTAAATTAAGTGAAGAACAACAATTGTTGTTGGCAAACTTATTAAGGACCCATCAGCATGCATTTGCGTGGGATTATCATTATATGAAGGGATTGGACCCTAAACTTTGCACACACAGAATTTACATCAGAGATGATTGCACCCCAGTAAGACAACCACAAAGAAGAATTAACCTTGCACTAAGAGAAATTGTAAAAGGAGAATTGCAGAAATTACTAGATGTAGGATTTATCTACCCCATTTTAGATAGTTAGTGAGTGTCTCCATTAGTGATTGTGCCCAAGAAAGGAGGGAAATGGAGAGTTTGTGTTGATTATAGTGAACTTAATGCTGCCACCAAGAAGGACCACTTTCCCTTACACTTCATTGATCAAGTTTTGGACACACTTGCAGGAAAGCGATACTTTTTTTTTCTAGATGGATTTAGCGGCTATAACCAGATCCAAATTGCACCAGAGGACCAGGAGAAGGCCACATTTACCTATCCATGGGGGACCTATGCCTACTCGGTACTCCCATTTGGCTTATGCAAATCACCTGCAACTTTTCAGAGGGCAGTCATTAGCATATTTTCAGACATTTCTCATGATTGCATGAAAATTCATATGGATGACTTTACCACTTATGGTGCTGATTTTAATCAAGCATTGGAAAATATCATGAGAGTCCTACAGAGATGTAAAGACCAAAACCTATTCTTAAACAGTGAAAAGTGCTTCATGATGATGCAAGAAGGTGTAGTTCTTGGCCACTACAACTCCCACAAGGGAATTCAAGTAGATCCTACAAAGATTGAGGTAATCACAAATTTTCCCACACCTGCAAAACATAAGGATGTTAGGAGTTTCTTGGGTCATGCAGGATATTATAGGAATTTCATCAAGGATTTCAACAAGTTAGAAGCACCATTATATACTCTTCTCACTAAAGATGTTGAATTCTAGTGGACCGAAGCTTGTGACAAGGTGTTTTCTAACTTGAAGGTAGCTTTGACTCATGTTCCTATACTCAAAGGGCCTAATTGGGAACTTCCTTTCCACATCCATATTGATGCATCAGATTATGACATAGGAGAAGTCTTAGGAAAGAAAGGAGCTATTGTAAATACCATTTACTTTGTTAGCAAAAATTTACAAGGAGCTGAGTTCAATTATATAGTGATAGAGAAAGAAATACTAGCAGTAATTTATGCACTGAACAAATTCAGACATTACATAATAGTTACCAAATCTTTTTGCACACTGATCATGTAGCCATTAGATATCTCGTGAATAAACCTTTGATCATAGGTAGGCTGGCAAGATGGTTATTGTTGATGTAGGAGTTTGATATAACCATTGTGGATAAGCTAGGGAAGACCAATGTTGTTGCAGATTTTCTTTCAAGGCTGACTACATCAAAAGACAATCAACCCATGGATGACTCTTTTCTTGATGAACATCTATTCTCCCTCAGTATACAAACACCTTGGTATGCTGACATAGCCAAATATTTGGTCACAGGTAGAGTTCCTTCTCACTTCTCTCCAAAAGAGAAAATGGCACTCATTGAAAAATATTTTCCTTTCTCCTGGATTGTTGGATGTTTGTTTTATACTGGACCAAACCATGTCATGAGGAGATGTGTGAGATAAGATGAGACATACGACATTTTGCATGCATGCCACAATGAACCATGTGGAGGACACTTTGCAGCCAAGAGGACAACAATGAATATTTTGAACATAGGATATTATTGACCAACACTCCACAAGGATGCAGGAAGGTGTACTAGAAAATGTGATAGATGTCAAAGAATGGGCATACTAACTAGATTTGATGAGATGCCACTTTTCCCTCAGGTAGTAATCACTCCCTTTGACAAGTGGGGATTGGATTTTGTAGGACCCATTGACCCTCCATCAAATGGTAAGTCTTCTATCTTGGTATGCACTGATTATGTGAAAAAGTGGGTAGAAGTTAAGGCCATGAAGCATGCAAGAGATAACGAGGTTGCAAATTTATTTATGAGGAAATTTTGACAAGATATGGAGTTCCAAGAGAAATAGTGACTGATCAAGGGGCTCAATTCACATCAACCCTTGTTGCAACACTAGTTAATGAGTACAACATAAGACACAAGAAGTCTACTCCTTATCACCCCCAGGCTAATGGCCAAGTTGAGGTGATCAATAGAGAAATTCAAGCCATTCTAACCAAAACAGTAGCTATTCATAGAAAGGATTGGGCAAACAGATTACCAGAAGTTGTTTGGGCCTATAGGACAACCTGGAAAACAACTATAGACTTCACTCCATTTGAGTTGTTGTATGGAAAGACAACCATGATGCCCATTGAATTTGAATATAAGACTCTTAGGACTGCAATAGATTTGGGGATGGATATTTCTAAGGCATAGAGAGAAAGAATCATGTAGCTAAATGCTTTGGATGAGATAAGAAGAGCAACCCTACATCATACAAAGGTAGTGTAGAATCATAGAATCAAGTGGCATGACAAATTTATCAAGGACAAGAAATTCTAATCGGAAGATTGGGCCCTGCTCTATGACTCAAGATATCAGGACAATGTAGGAAAATTGTAGACAAGGTGGCTAGGACTGTATGAAGTTGTTGAGGTCTTTCCTAATGTAGCTATTCAGCTTACTACCATTGACCCTATCAGATTCAAGTTACTTGTCAATGGTCATCGCCTCAAATTATATCACAAGCCAACTTCCAAAGAAGAGTTCCTACAACAATTCACCCAACATTCAACACCCGAGCTTCCTGCAGCTGAAGGAAGCGGACCTAGTGTCCCTCCTTCTGGCTAATTAAGGTACATACTTGTCATAATAAAGATTTCCACTCTTGTGGAAGTCCATTTCTTCACCCATCTTCCCATTCACCCATCCATCACCACCTTTCTCTCTCTTTCATCACTTCATTCCACCTCACCTCATTCCACTTCATTTTCATTAATTGCTCAATTTATTCCCTAAAAAGGAAAACAATACTTTCTCCACGATCTTTGCAACAAATCCTCCACATATTCAAGTATGTACGCATTAATTGCTATCTTTTAGTCATCTTTTAAGTGCATTCATTTAATTATTGTACGTTAGTATAGGCATTCACATAACATGTCATTATTCCTTGTCAAATCACCATTTCCATCTCGCATGTGCGGACACATGTCCCAGTTTAGGTTGGGGGGAAAAGAAAGAGATGTGAATATATTTCCCATGTGTCAATTCATGCTAGGCTATGTCAATTTTTTTTAAAATGAGCCGATTTGAAATCTGAGTGAGAGGACGACTTGCATGTGTGAAGTGACACTAATTGTTGACACCATTTCTTCCCATCATAATTCTCCTTTATCACTCCTTTTCTTTCCATTATTGACCCTGTCATAATCCTGAGTTGCAAGAAAAAAGGTAAAACAAAAGAAATGGAAAATTTAGTGGATATTGACACTAAAAATTTAGCAGGTATTGCAGGAAGGTGTTTGGTTTTCAGACAGGAATTGCAGGAAGGAAATTTTGTGGAGTGATAGTTGATTGCAGACAATGGGAGGAGGGCTAATTTGAAATGAACCCTCGGTTCATGATGTTTTATTGCAGGATGCACAATGCCTGGCCAAATTTTGAAACTATGGATGGTTAGATTACTTCCTGAAGTTGGATGGCTTTGATGAAAGCATTGCACTAGAATTCACCCATAAATTTTTTGAAGGAAAAGCCATAGTAAAAGGGTTGGAGGTTTTGGAAACTGAGGAAAGAATTGCAGAGATTATAGGGTTACTTGCTGATGGCAAACATTACCTTACCTCTAGAGATGCCAAGTCAGTTAGGGCCTAGTTTACAGTACATGGTGACCCTCCAATTAGTGTGGATAAATAGGGTGCAAAAAGAACCTCTCTGCCCAAACCATGGAAGTAGGCAACCGTCTATATTATAAGGTATCTCACCTGTGAAGGTCGTCTGTCGAGCTTGCATTTAGTACATTTCAAACTCTTGAGTCACATGAGGCATGGAAGGAGGATAAATGTGCCTAACGTGCTATACAATCTTCTCTCAATCATGGTGGCCGAGACCCAAGAAGGTAGGGACAATTTTGTTTCCCACCATTGTCTGATTAAATTGCTAGTTGAGAAGTCTTTGCATGATGTGTCTAGAATGCCCTGGGAAGAATTTATAAATGTTGATCAAATTAGACCTGAGCACTTGTAACCTAGGGTTTTTCCTCAACCTCATAGGTCTAGTAGGAGATTGAGCGCGACTGAAGCCACTCTTGGTGCTTCAACCTCTAGCGCAGGCCCTAGTGTAAACCCTCATGCAACAGAAGAAACCATAGAAATTAGTTCTTCTAGAACAAAGCACTCAGAAAAAGAAAGCTCCTCCTCAAATTCTGATGAAGACGTTCCACTTGGCACCCTGATGAAAACTAGGGCACAAAAGAGAGAAGTGGAAAAGAGAAAAGGAAAGGCCAAAAGGCAGTCGACATAAAGAAAGGTGTTGAGTTCTAAGAAGAGGAAGGCTGACACTGTTCATCCTACAACCAAAGAAAAATGTGAGAGACCTCCCAAGAAATCAAGACTAGCTGGGCCAGAGATTGGTATGCCTCCACAGGAAAGCCCTAAGCCTGGAAAGACATCACATGAGGACACTAAAGCTCCAATGGGGTAGGAGAATGTCGAAGAAGAAGACATATTTGAGAGAGCAGAAAATATAACACTGGCCGATCTTGCTAACATTGCAGAAGAGATTGAAGAAAATCAGGATTTCCTGCAACATGAGCAAGAAGTCCTTTAGCAAGAGGTCCTGCAACAACAACCAAAACTGGAGTAGGAGTTCCTACAGCCAGAGACTACTAGATAGCCCGAGTCCATGTAGATAATACTATATAAGGAGCAACCATCGACAAAAATACTAGTAGGAATTCATAATCCTCCTGATTTTACAGTACATACGACAATTTTGAATTTATGGAAAGAAATACAAAGGAGGGAGGAAGAATGGAAAAAGGAAAAACATAAATTAAAAAATGAAATACAAAAGAGAGACGAGGAGATTGAAGATTAGGATGCAGAAATTGCCACCTTGAAGAAGAGGGTGGATGATATGGTGACCTTCGTACCAAAATTTTTGGAATGCAGAACACCTCCAAGGGTCTATGCTCTGCACGTAAAAGAGAAATATCTCTCTTTTAAGTTGTCAAGGATTGTCTCAGGTTTGAATCCTTCTATTGAAACTCCTAATGAATTTTTCAATGCTTATAGGATTGCCTCCCCTGAAATGAAGAATTTGTTATGTGTACTTGCATAATTATGCAAGACCATGATTGGAATCCATTGTTGTATGTTGGGGATGTCCAATTAAGGGCATTTATGTCTTGGGTACAAAATGAGATTAGTTGGGGACAACAACATGGGGCTTATAAGCAATTGGAGTCTAACATCCCTTTGCCCATTAGGGCTGAATCAAGCAACCCAAAGGATATTTACAGAGAATGGCTCAAAATGCTTCTCAGACCTAGTTATGGCAACATGATCATGCCTTGGATTGAGGCAGCTTACAATGAGTATGAGGTAAAGGCAACAACAAAGGAGGAAATTATGAGAAGATACCTATCACAAAGATGGAATAGCCTAACTGATGAGCTGAAACAGGCTGAACCTCATTCCATCCGCAATTATGCTGTAACACTAAAAAGGATTGATAGGTATATTCAGATTGGGAGAACAAAGGGGTGATTTTGGCTTCCCCTGACTTTCCAGCCACCCATTCTCATGTGGCCCATGCCAAACTTCAGGTTCTACCAGTATGACATTGCTACAAAGAGATAGAGATGGAGCAGATTGGATAGATTAGGAGGATTTTATTGGGACCCTGATTCATGCTCAAGAAACACTGACATTGGACAACTATCAATTGCAAATTTTAGAGCTTTGACCAAGCAGAAGAACAACCCTTCCCTTGCTGGAGGACCAGTAAAATGTTAGGTTGGGGGGAGTGATGAGCTTAGTTTTTGGTCCAATTTTGGGTAGAATCTATAGTTTATTTGCTGGCAGTTGTCATGGAATTTGATGTTAAATGATGATATTTTCATAATGTTTCCCTCAAACCATAGACATTGGGCTTAATCCTATCTCTGCAAGTTTTAATGACATTGGCATATTATGTGGATTATCTATATTAATTTTGCATGTAGTTAATGAATGTTCCTTAAAGTGGTTATAGATATGCAGTTATTGTGCATACTGACATTCCCATGCATATTTAATTTGAGGATGCTAAGTTGAGGAAGACACCGCCAGCTGGGCATGCACCGTAATGTCCAACAAAGGAATCACTCAAGGGTCAAAGGAGGTCGACGACATAAGATTCCTCATGCAAATTGAATGTAACTGCCTTGTAGTGGACTTTAATGATTGAGCAGATGTAGGTGTTATTGTTGTGTTAAATCTGCGTTTGAACCTGCATGTCTGACTAGATTCCATGCGCGCATAACCACCACCGCTCCACTTTCTCTATTTTCTCTAAATGACGTCCTCCCAGTCATGGAGTTGACTGCCTTGTCTAGTTGATAGTATAAATAAATATTTGATGCTCCTTCTTAAGGGGTTGCATGATTTGATATTGTACTTGCACTCTCAAGTTTTCAGTAATACAGATACATTACTCTTTTGTACTCATGATTTAAAGCAAATAAAATAAAGTTCTAAGTTTGAGCATCTGAGTTCTCATTAGTTTTAGAGGATACTTATCCAAGGGGGCCCACTTGGTGAGTAATACGTCCTTTTAGTTTAGTATTACTTGTTGTTTAGTAATTATTAGAAATCTGGCACCGACTATTCCTGTAGCCACTAGAATTCCATTCTATGACTATTCCTATAGCCAAAGCAGACAGAGTAGTGCCCTGTTTGTTGCTCAGATTTTCATTTTTGTTATGCGTTTTAGTTTGGTAGTTGTTGATTGATGATTGGAATTTATGGTATTCCCTTCTAAGCAATTTACTTTCAGCCTTGTGAGTTCCTTAGTTGTAGAATGAAAATGGCTACTTTGGGTTCCTAGTGCACATACTGTGCTAACCCATTTCAAGTTCATGTCCCTGGGTTGATAAGTTAAATGCACCTTCATGATGATTGAAATAGCTATTCAAGTTAGATGTCCAATCTATGAATCATGGTTGTAAGGGATTAGTTAGTAAATCATTGTAGGAGGCCAACACACAGCTTCAAGCATTCAACTTCACACTCTTGCACTCACTCTCAAGCATTCTACAACATTCTTGCACCTAATTGCAACAAATACATCACTCCATCACTTCGGTAGAGCAAGTTGGGGACAAACACCATTGCAGTAGAGGCTCAAGTACTCTCATTTTCTCCCCCAAGTAGCCTTGAGCGCTCTTGGTGGAGGTGGTAAGTTCCCTTTCCTCTCCTCTATCACTTGGTTGAGTAAGCACATTTATTGTTTTGTAGTGCTTTAGTGCTCTTTACTATATTGTTTTCTTTATCTCACTTTCTTGGCTATCCGTGGAGGTGGAAACACCAAAACAGAGTCTAACCGAGGTAGGCCCCTATACAGCCACCCAACATTTTCCTCTTTCTATGTGTAGGTGTACGTGCTTTGTGGAGCGAGTTGGCGAATAGACTCTTCTACAAAATCATCTTCGTCATCCTAGCTTTGGTATATTTGCTTTATCACATTCGTTTGTACTTATCGTATTTGATAGTGTTGTTTTTCTCTTTTAGAAGTTGCTAGCTAGGCTGTTAGCTTGTTTTCTAATAGTTTGCATTGTACTTTTAGTCCTCTGGTCGTACGGATACCAACCCACCTGAGAGACGCTAGCGCACTGCGTTATCATCCGAGAACTGCGCTCTCATCCTTGGACATAGAGCTATCTGAGACATAGTGTTGAGCTCGAAACAAAGCTCGCCTAGCCTCATTTTGAATCTCGAGATTGCAAAGTGATTGTAGGACTTTATAGTCCTCGTCATTCTCATCCTCATATCCTAACACCTCGTTTAGCTAGGGTAAGTTAGGTCAGCCTTCCGCATCTTGGCCCTCCATGACCTGGAGCCTTGCACGTGGAGGTCCCCCTCTCTTACATTTTTGGTGAACCTGACGTGAACCAATGTCTATTCATCTGTTGGTGTTGAGACCTCTCCCTTGTACTTCGTGACTGTTGTGTTCCTGAGTGTTGTGAAGGTTTATGAGCATCACAACCCAATCCACAACTTTTGGGTATATCATTAGGAGAAGTATACGACACCTCCTGATGGAAAGGATGAAGGTCTCTATTGGGTTATCTATAGGCCTTTTCTCTAGTCCCGCCATTAGTGTGGCCGCGTAGGAGCAGTTGTCAAGGAATGAGATGGGATTCGTTGATGAGATTGATCACGTTCCCACTCCCCTTGCTACTCATCAACTTGCTCCTCCTGCTCCCATTCAGGAATCCGTTCCTCCATCGAAATAGCTGTAGTGGATGTTCCCATGGTTGAGTAGGAGCCTTCTATTCCTTCGCGTCCTCTAGCCTCCAACTCCAAGAGTTGTAGAAACCACCTTGCATGTGAGTGCAAGCATCAACGAAAGGATCTCTTGGCTGAGTAGGCCACCTCGCAAAGGAAGGAGGAAGAAGCGACTGCCCCTACTTCAGGGCCTCCCGCAGTGTCGCCCTCTTCCCTTCCTTTTGCTTCTCTTCAGTCTAGTCCTGCACTGCTTCCGGATTCCGTTGCAAGTATGAATGCGCCTAACCCCAAGGGGGTACAGGTGTTCATCACCCCTTCGATGGAGCTGCCTTTGCTGATGTCCGTTTTAGATATCTAGCCTTTCTCAATGCCCGTGGATATGATTAATAAATTTTGGTTGTATCCATTGCGGTTCTTTCCTCCTCTTCCTTCGCACCTCTAGCCTCATCTGTGGGGAGTTCATCTCCTCCGAAAAAGAAAAAGGTGGAGTGTGGTCCTTCTAGCAGTGAAGGACATAAGAGGAGCCCACCTTCTCCGCAAGGTGGCCCCATGTTGACTTGTTCTATCTTGGTGACAGAACCAGTCCCGACTTCCCTTGAGTTTGTCATCACTCCCGAGTCATTAAATGAGCCTAGCAATGAATCTCAGGCGCAACGTACCCTGCCCACTAAAGTTAGACATGACACTCCTGTATTGTGAATGTTTAACTCTGTGGATGAAGTCCCGACCTTGTCAGCGATCATCATGATCACTGAGCTTAGCTCCAAAAGAGCTCGATGGAGAGGATCTCGAAGGGACTTCTTCCTTAGCCCTTGTTGCGGGAGGGCTAGATGCTCCTCCTATTAACATCCCACCATTGTAGGCTCATCCTCCTTCCCCCTATGATGACTTAGAGTGGGAAGCAGATGACCTCTTGGTTGATCAATGTAATGAGGAGACCTCTTCTTGATCTTTTGTGTGTGTGTGTTTTGTGATGTGTTCCCCCATGATCATGATATGTGTGCCTGGATGACCCTCATCACCCTTGTTGGTGCTTGGATATAGGCGTGGTTTTTGTGTTGTAAACCTTATTCTCTTTGTATCATCATTCTTCTATGTTTGTACTTGATTTTTGATAAATTAGGGATGATGCAAAGTGTTGGGGGCATCTAGGCTTCCCTTCCATGTTGACCCATTTTTTAATTTTTACTTTGTTTTCCATGCATTCTTCCTAATCTAGTTGGGGATTGATGATCTTTCACCTTGCACTGCAGTTACCTATTATTCATATGAGCTCAAAAAAATCTGACCCCACTAAACCAAATCCCCCTATGCCCTTTGTTCATGTTGTTTTCTCTCTTTTTCTTTCTCTTTCTCTTTCTCTCTTCTTTGCTTGATTTGTCCCTCTCATGTGCGACAATGCTTTTCTTCAACATTTCGATCTTCAGAAAGTGCATTCGTTTCCAATGAATCCTTTCTCGAAGATATTCACAAACCTTTCTTCAGAATCACATTCTCAACTTGGAACCCTAATGAAACATGTTTTCTTCATCACGGGTTCATAAAGAAAGGACTTGGAAACCTTCCTCCGAAGCGGGAACAACTTTGACCTTCCCCTTGCATGGGGGAATATTCTTCCTTTTTAATTCCTTGATGAAGTGAACATCTTTCAAAAGGATTCCTTGATGATGGATCACTGTGAGAAAGAAAACATCTTCTTTCGAACTGTGTGTCCCTTGAGTGGACCCCCTTCTTCACGGTGGGTTCCCGAGGGACCCCCTTTGAAAGATCTTATCTTGAGTGAAATCATTCGCGTCTAGCTTGGGGGAAGCCTGACTAGACCTCACTTTTCAAATGACACGTCCCTTGAAAGGACCCCTCTTCTTTTGAAGGGTTCCTGAGGGAGCCCTTTGAAAGCCTTCCAAATTATCGACAATCTGCGCGACTGTCCGCTCACTTGCCTACATGACCGCTTCTTGACTCTACGGAGTCTACTTTCTCAGGTTTTCTCCATGTGAGAGATCTTGGGGGATACCTCCCTATAGGACTAAGAGTCTATAGGGCACTTCCTTTGGGTTTCCTCCATGCTAGAGTGTTTTGGGGACACCTTTGTAGGTATGTGGGCCTGTAAGGCGCTTGCTTCATAGGGTATCCTCCATGCTATATTTTTTGGGGAACACCTTCCTTGCAGGTCTTGCAGGCCTGTAAGGTGCTTTCTTCCTTCAATTTCATAGCTCTGAGCAGCTATGAAGTCCTACTCTTGTCTTGCACCTTCAGGTTCACCAGATCATGGTCTGATTTCTCAACGTTTTAGGTAAAAATTTCTAAGCTTACTCCTTCCTTGATCTACTTTACCAAGCACTCATCAGTACTCATGCTTGCTAAAGTGGGGGAAAAATGTATAGGAGTGAATTTGCACCCCTTATGCAAATTCCCCTTTTTTGCCTTCTCCACTTTAGAAAACCAAGTTCGGAGGCTTAATTCCACATAATCCCGCTGTTTTTGTCACACTTGGCACCTGTTTTGAGCATCGGTGGAGGAATTTATGTTAGGGACGCCCGCACAACACATAGACGTTCGTGCAGTGCGCTTACGTCCCTGGTAGATTCCTGCAGCTGAACCTGTAGAGGTGTTACACTTATCATTGGGGGTCAAGTTGTAACGCCCCCTTCGGCCAACCGACTCGAATATGCCCGTTTTTCTCCATCTCCTCTTCATATTCACTCCTTCAACAATAATTTCATCTTCTATAATCTTCTTCAAAGCATTCAAATTCACACTCTTGCACTCACTCTCAAGCATTCTAGTAGCATTCTTGCACCTCATTGCAACAAATACATCACTCCATCACTTTAGTAGAGAAAGTTGGGGACAAACACCATTGTAGCAGAGGATCGAGTACTCTCATTTTATCCCCCAAGCAGCCTTGAGTGCTCTTGGTGGAGGTGATAAGCTCCCTTTCCTCTCCTCTATGACTTGGTTGAGTAAGCACATTTACTATTTTGTAGTACTTTAGTGCTCTTTACTATATTGTTTTCTTTATCTTGCTTTCTTGGCTGTCCGTGGAGGTGGAAAGACCAAAACGGGGTTTGACTGAGGCAGACCCCTATAAAACCACCCAACATTTTCCTCTTTCTATGTGTAGGTGTATGTGCTTTGCAGAGCTAGCTGGCGAATAGGCTCTTCTACGAAATCATCTTTATCGCCCTAGTTTTGGTATATTTTCTTTATCACATTCGTTTGTACTTCTCGTATTTCATAGTGTTGTTTTACTCTTTTAGAAGTTGCTAGCTAGGCTGCTAGCTTGTTTTATGATAGTTCACATTGTACTTTCGGTCCTCTGGTCGTGTGGACGCCAGCGTACCTAAGAGACACTAGCGCCGCACTGTCGTCCCAGAACTGCACTCTCATCCTCTAACAAAGAGCTATCCAAGATACAGTGTTGAGCTCAAAAACCAGCTCGCTTAGCCTCATTTTGAATCTCGGGATTGCAGAGTGGTTGCAAGACTTTATAGTCCTCATCATTCTCATCTTCATATCCTAACACCCCGTTTAGCTTAGGTAAGTTAGGGCATCCTTCCACATCTTGGCCCTCCATGACCTGGGGCCTTACACGTGGAGGTCCCCCTCTCTTATAGTAAATGCATGGAAATGGGGGAAAAATCATAATATCAAATTAAGAAAAATAAACTATCCCTATACCTCATCCCTTGGCCTTGACCCACCTCCTTGCTCACAAATGTGTGACCATATCTCCCACACATGCCACCTTGCTCACACATGTGAGTTTCTTTGACCTTCCATCTCACATTCCACATTCTTCTTTCTCATTTAATTTTTGAAATCAATCTAATCTTGTTCATTGATCAAGAATCTCCTTTTCCCTTGTGACGCTTGCCACAAGTCTATGCTTTCGATCCATGTATTTCAAATCCTAACCCCTAATTCAATCTTGCATCTTGACCCTCTTTTCTCCATTCAAGAAGTCTATTTAAGAGAGAGTTATACTCCCATTTCATCAACTATTCACACAATATCATCATGCTACTATTTTTCTTAATCAATCATCTGAATGCTAACATCATGCTACACATTTGAGTAGCGTACTAGCAAGGAGCAATC
This sequence comes from Sequoia sempervirens, assembly GCA_007258455.2. Lineage (NCBI taxonomy): Eukaryota > Viridiplantae > Streptophyta > Pinopsida > Cupressales > Cupressaceae > Sequoia > Sequoia sempervirens. Next base: position 114,557 of record VDFB02339156.1, read on the forward strand.
ACATACCATTCACTTAGAGAAAATATCAAAGATCATGGAGGTTTTATGTGTGTTTTATTTTTATTTCTTATTATTATTTTACCTTCATTTTTCTCTATTTGAGTGCTTCCATCTATTTGAATTTGTGGTTGTGTTATTGTGCTAATCTATTATTTTATAACTCATATAATGACTACACATTTTGGTGACTCTACTAGGGACTTTCCTATAATCCTCATTTATATCATGTCTAACTCTTTATGGAGGGAAATTATTTACATAGGGCTCTGAGGGTTTAATGGAGGCGGTCAAGAGTGAATACACAATGAGACATCTTTTAAATCAAGTGAGTCTTTGGCCTATATAATTTCAATAAATAGATTTATAATTTTTCTAATCACTCTTCCTTCAAGTGCATAGTGTAGAGGCATTATACTCTTTTGGTCTTCAGAATTCATTGAAGCATTGAATTCAATGAGTAGTTGATACAAAATTGCATTTCCTTCTAAGAAATGATGTGAAGAGTGGTCATCCCATTCTCATCTAGAGTATTGACAAAGTGATATCAACTCTACTCATTGCACCTACCTAGCAAAGCTTGTGCAACCTCTTTCCTTACAACTTTGTCATGAAATTAGTTGGTGAACTGTATAAAGCAATTTTTTTTAGTAGTTACTAATTGCATAGCATCCTATTGATTTTTAGATTACATGGTTAAATTTGTGAGTTACAAACCCATAAATCTAATTCTTCACTTCAAAATTTCAAAATTTTATAAAATTTCTTTTTCGTAGTTGAATTTTAGACTTTACTAAATAACATAAAGTTAGACATTTATTTTAAGAAAAAACATGAATTCTTATGAGAAAATTAAATTTTTTAAATATCTGTAAACTTATGATAAAAATATCCGCTTTCGCACTTGATATAAATGTATAAATTTATTACGAAGAGCTTGTGTGAATAATCATACCAAATGGTGTAGATGTGAAACCATGTTGGTAGGGACATGCAAATTGCCCAACTAGGGGAGAGGGCCCAATAGTGGTGCACCCTAACTTTATGGGTCGACATAGCAATGAACATGCAACATTGACATTAAAAAAATATATCCTCAAGTGGTCAAGGACATGGACAATTCAAATATTTTGTTTCACCTGCATAGACCGAGAAAAAAGGTGTCATCAACATGCTTTTTGTTGAGGGGTCATAATAGACCCCCCAAAAAAGTTAGACCAATAATGGTGCATTAAGTCATGTTTTTTAGTGTGTCAATGTGGCATCATAAGATTTGTTGCTTTTTTAATGTAATGGGCATATTTTGTTCAACTATTGGGTCCTCTCTTACAATTACTAGTTCCATAGTTTTAAAATATTGGGCTTTGAATGTACATGTACTAGGACAACTATTGGTACCCGCACCACTACTGGGCCCTCTCCCCTATGTTTAGAATAACATTGAAAATGTGTGTATTTAGATTAACAATTTTACAAGTATTTCGATAGGGGTAATAATAGTTTATTTATGTGCTTGGTCCATATATATATCAAAATCATCTATTTTAATATTTTAAAATTATTTCATCTATTGTAATCAAATCATTAACTTGCTAGATTTAAATCAATTTTTTCTGATGTGAGAAAATCATAAGGTTGCTAGGTTTAAATCATTCTATCTATTATGAGTGAATCATTTAACCTATTGGGTTGAAAAAATTTGGTCCGTTGAGTGAGAATCTTAAAAAAATGGAATGCAAATTGTAAAAGAGGGATTATTTTTATGCATATCATCTCAAGATCACAACTTAAAAACTCATAAGTATTAAAATTAAATTTAAGATATATTTCTCTAAATTATTAATTTGTGGTTTTGTAAGATTTCTTGAAAACATTGATTATCTATTGATCTTTTTTATTTTTGAATGATTTATCTTTTTGATTGTTTGCTCATATTGGAAGTGGGATTGAAATTTACCTTCATATTTAGATTTGGATTAATTAATTAACATCTTTTAACCGTCAAGATACATTTGAGTATGCTCTTATCTCATGCTCTAAGGCGATCTTGAGGATTTGAAATAATTGGTATCTTATTCTCTTTTAGAGGGATTTTCTAAGGATTTCGTCACCCAATGGGATGACTCTAATCCTAAAAGTGTAAATAGTTGGGGGTGAATAAAAAAACATAAACACTATAAAACAAAATTTATCATTTTGGTTGATCACCTAAGAAACTTATACCTTGGGATTATGATAGAAGAGTGTGGATTACTCTTTTGTATGAAGCCTTAGATACATCCTTTCTCCATTACATGGAATCAAGCCCCATGTACCCTTTAGGTATATTGGGGATTCCCCAAGAGAACGTTGTTTATCCTACCATAAGATCATTGGCCATCTTTCCTTATGGTGCATTGGATATCGACTATGCTTGAGAAGTTACCCACACCATACCTTCAAGTGGTAGAGATAGTGCTAACTTTGGGCAAGCCTTTAGCTCCATGGTAAGTGGTGCATAGATGTTCCATGACCTTTCATTCCCTAGCTACCCACACCCTTAGTATATGTTCTATTTGTGGACCCAAAAGGATTGGCAATAATGTATTGAATAATATTAGGCTTATGAGTGTGTCTTCATTTGTTGAGTGTTGTTAATACCAAGTTCTTGCTTACAACCTTCAAAACAAGTAATTTTTTTAAAAACCAATTATTTTCTTGAAAACACAATCCAAGTTAATATCCTTAAAATGATAATTTGAAGCCAAGGTTAGAACATCCATCATCTATAAGAAAATAAGAAGAACAAACTTCAAACATTAATTGAAAATTTGAGAAATCCAAGTGGAACAACCTCCCATCATTCTACTCTCACCACTTTATTGGAATCAATCATCTCTCACATAGATTCCATGAGTGGCTAAATTAACACTTGGTCAAACAAGAGGGAAGAAGCAAGAAAATTTTATGTTGAAAAATTATTCTACAAAAAAGATTTTTTTTTAATTGAAATCCAATTTGTATGCATTTTTCATTGATGCAAAAACTAATGCACCCCTACACGATAGTTGTAGGAGGTTCCCTATCCATTGGTGCCAACATCAAGGGATAAAGAACAATATTTGGGGTAGGTTGTGGACCCTTTTTTACCATCCTCCATGCAACAACAATGAATTCCTAAAGTAATTTTTGAGAAAAATCTATTGTGATTTTGTCCTCAATGAGATCCCAAACTACTTTGACATGTGATAGTTCTAGGATAAAGGTGGTAGCTTTGTAGATGATAGAGAAGGGGAACATTGTGCCCAAGAATAGGCATGGATACCTCTTGCTAGGACCAACATTGAGCATGTCATGATCCCTTTTGTTGTGAAGGAGAGTTGAGGTAGATACCCCATAGTCCATTAGCTCACTCACTTAGATTCTTTTACAACACACTAGGCCTTTAGCACAAGGTGATGAGGACAAGGCTTCTAGGTCTCAATTTTCACCACAATTTTTTTGAAACTATGGGTCTCTTTTGATTATGGGTCTAAGGATGATTAGGATTCATGTGGCTAGTAGTAGGATACATTCATATTGGATGAATTGGTGTTCATTTATGGCATACTAGATTTGACATTTGGAATTGATAGATAGGTAAATTTGAACAAGGTTAAACTCAATCTACTATATTTCATATTGAAATGTAAACTTAACTAAATTAATAAATTGATTGTAATAAAATTTTAGGGTCAATCATCCTATGTTTGGTGGTCCTTTAGCTCCCAATTACACAACCATGTCGAATCCACATGTATGCAATTAGAAAAGAAATATTAAATACAATATATGTAAATATTTTTACCTTATATGAATGGTAATATTAAAATTCATATTAGATGTTGAAGAGGTGGATGTTGGACCTTTGATATTAGGACCTATCAGCCATAGTGGTCATACATCTTTCTTTAAGGTAAGATTGACTATTTTTAATTATTATGTTTGTAAAATAATGTTAGGCATATTTTGGTAATTTAATAACATTGTTTCATTTTTAGTTGATGACATCAATTAATACTCCTCTCAATATTCTAACACAATAGAGGAGAGTGTTGTCACAATAGTTTCATCTCCAATTCCTTTGACAGAGGTATGAGCCATATTAGTAAATTTCATATTCTATTTTTATAATTTTATCCCACATCTATTTAAAGTGAAAATTTGAATAATATTCATATGTAGTTTAATTTGTTTCTTGATACTTGTCACATGGGTTAACAAATCAAGTTCATGCACCTGGGAACCCCTTAGATAGATGAAGAGAGGCAATGATTTCTTGAGGGAGATTATTAGCTGGTGATACTTGTGATTATTTCATTATATATCATTTTATAATTTATTTTTTATATATTAATTTGTGTATGTTTTTTATTTTATTAGGTGGAGCTCCAAAAAAATATGAGAGGGGTCCAGTCAATGAATTCAAAAGAAACCATCATTGCTTTCTTCTCCATCCACTTGATAGTCAAATAGTTTTCAACTCTCCCCTTCTAGTGGAGAGGATTGATTACATTATGACTTTGTTCTATTCCTATATGGTAGTTTTGTACATATATTTTTGTATTACCTTTATGTGATACTGTACACCTATATGACTTTGTTATAAGCCTATATGACATTCTTGTACATATATTATACTTTTATCGGCATATAACATTTTATGCCTATATGAACTCATAGTTAATACAAATTTATTTTACGATTACATCTTATGCTTACAAAAGGTGTAGATGTACTATGTGTTTGGTATTTTCATGATCATGGAATCTTAATATAGTTCAATCTTTTTCCCACATTATAACTATCTTAGATGAGTTTTATTGGGTTTTGTGTCCTTCAATATTCATTATTTTATGGCAGAGAGGGTCTAGGCTACATTAATTTTTGTATTACATGTACAATTGTTAAATAAAAAGCAAGGTTGATACACACCTAGATACTAGTTCCAAAGAGACTATGGGAATATATTTCCATTAAATTCATCCTAGTCTATTCTACTACAAGGAATAGAAATAATTATTTTTTTGTATTATTTTATAGGTTCTCAAAGATGGTAATTATGATTCTTGGTAAGATTTAAAAATATTAGTTTGGAAAACAACTGAATTGTAAGTTCAACATGTCCAAATCGACTTTGGAATCCTATAAATTACCCTTTTAGGTAGAAATATGAAGCTATTAAAAATAAAATAAAATAACTTTAGTCTATGCAAGAGACAATATTGAGTAAGTATATATTGTATTACATCCCCAGATTCATGGGAAAATGAAAGTGGTAAATAGGATGATAGTGCATCTTCTCATAGTATGCAATTCAAAGAATTAATAAACATAAGATGAAATTATTCCTTTTATCCAACACAACTATAATAAATTTCTATACAACTCTACAATGCACAGTTCCCTTTCCAAGTCTACTTAGATTTCTAACCTCTTATACATATTTATGTAGCTTACTCTGTTTCACCATCAATAGTAGTAAATACTTAGATAGACACATAGATATAACCAAAACAAATTACTAGATATCAAGAATATGACGTAGCTAATTTACTATAATATGTTCACCATTAATAACAAAAGTAACAAAACATAGAAACACGAGAATTTGGATTAACAATATTTTATTCCTCTACCTCCATCTTGTTGCTACAATGAGAAAAAACTCCTATTTCAATTACCATCTGAAATTACCATTTTTGGTAGATTTTTACAAGATTTGAAATTTGTCATTTTTGATAATTTACATATCTATCTAGATGACTACGAAACTTTCTAATTATTGAAATCTATCTCGAGTGACTCTATCCATCAACTCGCTACACATATTACATGTATAAATGAAAAATTATTTGAAAATTATAAACTAGGAAAACTAGAAAAAAACACTAAAAGCCTATTTTGAGGCCTTATATGAAGGAATTTGGCCTAAAAAATTTGTCAAGATTTGGTCCAATCTAATATAATCAATTGGAATCTTTTAGAACTCTTCGAGACGCTTCTCCACCTAAAATTTCAGCCCAAACAAACAACATAGTTATGCTATACAATTTCCTCCAGAGAAGAGCAAGATGCAAATCTCCATGTTAAGGCTTAGAGACTACAAGTGTATTGTAACTTTTTTTACTATAGATTAATACATTAGTTTTATGCTTTTGAGTATGGGGTTTTTTACCCAAAAGGTTTTTCCCCACTTATATTGGTGTTTCTTCTCTTTTGTGTTTTATTCTTCTTCTTTCATGTTCTTAAAGTGTTAATTTACATGACGTTATGCTACTAAAATTCACTTAGATTTGTACACTACATTATCTTTCCTCTAAGGGTTAATGTGATGGGAAATCAACTATGTTAGTTTTCAGTTTAATGACATAGTAGTATGTGCTTGTATCAAGTTTTTAAAATTTTATTTAAAAAGAAAAATAAGATATCGAAGGTGCATATTGGTTCTCAGAGGTCTTTCTAGGTTCATCTTTCCCTTTCAAATATCCATTTGAAAAAACATCATTTGTAAGCCATTCATAATTTATAAAATCTCACCCAACAAAGGCAAGGGATAGTTATCCTCTTTGAAGTTTTATTTAATTTCTAAATATCAACACATAATATGATCTCACCATCCTACTATCTAATCAGGATAATATTTGCAACCCACATAAAATGTCTTACCAAAATAATGATCCTAACTAAAAATAATTTATTTCACCTCTCTAAAAATCAATGACTCAAGAAAATAATTCACTTTATTTTTCTTTTCCTAAAAAGTTTCACATTGGGATTTAATGGAATTGTATGAGTCATAGTGGATGTTTCAAGTACCTTCAAGTCCTCATAACTCCATCCAATGACCTCATGAGATTCCTAGAGTTCTTATATGATACCTAGCATTTCATCATCCATGCAAAGTTTTTTGAAAGAATATTTTCTTTGCTTCATTGTCACCACCTACATTAGAATGATCAAACATAACACCTTTTGAGATATAAGAGAGTATTTCTTAATACTTTGATCTATATCAAATAATATCAACTAAAACCATTCCCTTGATTATGATATTATTTCTTATATTGATAATTCTTCTTCATCTCGCTCAAAATAATCTCTACCAAATTCATAAATGATTTGTGACTCCAAGACACCAATGTTGGCAATAAAATATATAATATGGTTCTCATTTTTGAACACCTAAAATTTATGAACTTTATTTGAAATAGATGGAATAAGGATGAACTTAGTTGAAGACATCATTAATATTGAATTTAAAAATAGTTTCAGTGTATTTATAACCATTATTAATACACCTATTGCATGAATCTTCATTTATTGGATAATCCCTAAGTCGAATGCATCAAAATACTCTATCCAATCCCATACCTTGTTGTGATACCTTGACAATATTTTTCCATTACATTCATATATATATTTTTTATTCAAGGGGTAAACGATTTTGACCAGAGCTATGAACCAGAATACAACCATTCAACAATACCACCCCAAAGGGGTTTGAACCTTTGTGGAAAGAACAACAATGCCACCTATAAACCATCACACCATGCCAATACCAACCATTGCATTCATATTGATTATTTACCTATATAATAATTAATTCATAGTCTCCTAATGTTTTCAAATGTTTCACCTTCTTCATACAAAAAAATAGGAGTCCAAGAATAAATGGTTCATACTCAACAACATTATTGGTGCATTTAAATTGAAGCATAAAAGCTACTAACAATGAATTCCCTCTATACCAACATTACAACCTTTCTTAGACTTTGAGCCATCAAATTGCATGGTCTATAACTATTTATTTCTTATAAGTATATTTGCTAATATAAGTACTACTCAAGTCTCCCTTTGACTTATTTAATGTTGACTCTCCCTTTTTAGATCTAGGACATCCTTTCTTAGACTTTGAGCCATCAAATTTCATGGTCTATAACTATTTATTTCTTATAAGTATATTTGTTAATATAAGTACTACTCAAGTCTCCCTTTGACTTATTTATTTCATGGTCTATAACTATTTATTTCTTATAAGTATATTTGTTAATATAAGTACTACTCAAGTCTCCCTTGACTTATTTAATGTTGACTCTTCCTTTTCATTTCAAGTGTATTTATGCTAATACATTTTTTTCTAAATTTGGCACTTATGTGATTGATGTAGTACACTATATAGACCTTATTTATTTATCCAAGATAAGACATGTCACATGGTAAACTTACATATTTGCACCATTTTTGGCACAATAGTTAACAATTCCATACCTTTCATTGAAGAAACTAATATCTAATATGAACTTATAGAATATATCTATTTTAAAAATAATAAACATGTCACAAAATAAAGCTTAAAACGCTCTTCATTGTGTACCCTAAACCAATTAGACAATAATAAATTGTTTGGATGAGTTGTAGCACCCAAAACTTGCTTGTCATGACTTTGGTTTTAAACCAAATTTGAAAACTATCATCAACTATAACAATGGCATATACATGTTTATTTTTAGATATCTCATGAATGGTTTGTGCATGAAATAGTTTCTTTTATGGATTTATTTGATTTTTATGTACTAGAGAAACATCTTTTTTATGTACTTGAATAACTTCATCATTTTCCTTGCATAAATGAGCATTTTTACTAGAAAATAAGAATTAAGATCACTTGGCATAACTATAATATTCATATTTGATTGGAAAACTATTGTAAACATGATTTCATCCACCTTGTTGATCTTTTCTATTGCATAAACCCCTCACTTGACCTCAAATTATAAAATCTCATTAGGCATATTATACTCATTTATTAAAAGCTCCATTTGTGATCCCTATCAATTATAATTTGATTAGATACACATCTCCATTAAATCTACATATGATAAAATTTAAGAGCTATTTATCAATTTAGTGTCCTAGATCAATCTCTATTTAATATCATGCCATAAACATCAAAAATGACAACCACTTGTATGCCAATGAATTGTTGAATATGAGGATTCACAACTAACTATATGTGTATATGATTTAATTCACATATTACATTAACTTCCACCTTTTCCAATTGTACTACCTTTTGATTAATTAATTTGGAAAGCATCAATCCTAATATTTGACAAAGTAGAAAAGGCATTACATCACCTAAAGTAGCTAAATCAACTAAGAAATTATGTAGATTCTTACAAAAAAATTGGATTGTCAAGAGAAATTGAGGTTGTTCCAATCCCTCATTGTAGATGGATACATGTATATCTAAGGTTTTAGTTGTTTATGTTTCATTTCCTTTTGTTTCAATGGATGATTTTATTATAACTTATGTTTATCATTCATATATAATAGCTTAAACATTGAGATATTTTCTTTAATATGTTTAAGATCATCCATTGTATTGTAACTTAGATTAAACCAAGTTGATCGGATTATCATTGAAATGAACTATCATACCTTGTAAGAATATTTCGTTTCACCCTTATTTGGAATAAGTGTTGGCCTCCTACAATGATTTCATAACTAAGCCTTTACATCCATGATTCAGAGACTGGACATCTAACCTGAATAGCCATTCAATCATCATGAAGGTGCATTTAACTTGTCAACCCAGGAACGTGAACTTGAAATGGGTCAGCACTGTATGTGCACTAGGGGCTCAAGTAGTCATTGCATTCTACAACTAAGAAACAAAATACTGAAAGTAAATTGCTTGAAAGGAAATAAATAAAATGTTGAACATCAACCAACAACTATACTTATGCTGAAATGCAGAGCAAGAATGAAAATATGAGCAACAAACAGGGGACTACTCTGTTTGCTTTGGCTGCAGGAATAGTCACATAATGGAATTCTAGTGGCTGCAGGAACAGTCGATGCCAAATTTATAACTAAGTACTAGAAAACAAGTAATACTAAACTAATGCTAAACTAAGAAGACATATTACTCACCAAGTGGGCCCCCTTGGATAAGTATCCTCTAAAACTAACAAGAATTCAGATGCTCGAACTCAAAACTTTATTTGTTTCACTGTAAATCATGCATACAAAGAGTAATATATTTGTATCACTGAAACTAGAAAATGAGAGGACAATGTAAAATCGTGCAACTTCCTGAAGAAGGAGCATCAAATTATTATTTATACTACAACTAAACAAGGCAGTCAACTCCACGACTGGGAGGATGCCATTTAGGGAAAACAAGGGGAAAGTGGAACGATGGTGGTTACGCATGCATGGAATCTGGTTAGACATGCAAGTCAAGCGTAGATCTAGCACAACAGTAACACCCATGCATGCTCGATCATTAAGGTCCACTGCAAGGCGGTTACGTTCAGTTGCATGAAGAATCTTTGCTGCCAACTACCTTTGACTTGAAGCGATTTCTCAGCTGGATGTTATGGTGCATGCCCAGTTGGTGATGTCTTCCTTAGCTTGGCATATTAAATCTACATGTCAAGGTTAGTATGCATAATAACTACACATCAATAAACACTCTAAGAAACATTCATTAATCACATGCAAAATCAGTATAGATGACCCACATATTATGCCAAATATCATTAAAGCTTGCAGAGATAGGATAATTTCAAATGTAAAGGGTTTGAGGGAAACATTATGCCAATACCAACACTTAAGCATTAAAGTCCATGACATCTATGAGAAAATAGACTATAGATTGTACCCAAAACTAGACCAAAAACTAGTCTCATTGTAATGCCCCGTCTTAATAACCTAAGAACGTTTGCAATTGTGTTATAAAGGTGAAATAATTTTTTTTTTAAATATTAATACTAAGTTAATTAATTGCATACATTCTTAGGTTAAGCGACGTTACACTACTTTGAGTTTTCCTTAAGTGACTATAGTATTTCGCATTGCACATAATAAATTCATAACATAAAGATAAACATTGCATAATAATAAATTTTCCATTCAAGATATAATAAAGTACAAACATGTTTCCATACATTGCATTGATATGATATTACAATACTCACCCAACTTGATGAGGTAGTTCAATAATAGTTACAAATACATTTACAATTACATCGATCACCTCTTATACAATTGAGGGCTGCTTTCAAATACATGTTTACAATATACAATGATGAAAGTACAGAAGAAATCCATGTGCGAGTTCTCCATCCATGAAGCTCTCGATACCATGTTCACAAACTGGGGACCCAACAGAGTAAGGTGCACGTTCCACCCAACCATGTGGTACCCGTAGGTCCACCCCCCATGCTAGGAGATAGTAATAAGGTTACCTAGACCTAATCTACTAACCCTAGACACTAGTACACAAAATCTAATGGTTACATTGCTTCCAGATTTTGACATTTGATTGAAACACAAACTCAAGGTTAACTGTTATCTTAGGTGGAGTGTCATCACAATGATGCAAAGGTTACCCTCATGTTTCTTCCTAGGTTCTGGCCCCCAAACCTTGGGTTACCCTGGTAACCTTTTACGAAACCCGGCCCCTATTGCATACTGTTGTGGAATCGAATGTATCTTAAGGAAACGAGACACCGATTTGCCATTCCAGGCCTTCTCGACTTATACTCATGACTGTAGAAGCTCGAGAGTCATAAGTGAGGCAAGTACATCTTGTTAAAGGTTTTAAATCTATCTACTATGTCATTTAATTATCACTGACTTAGTTAACTATTTGTAAGTTACCCTGACACCACTTTGTGTGTCGGCCCTTACAAATAGCCACTCCCCTAAACATAACATGGGCATCTAGGTTCTCTATCAAGGGCAAACAAAATGCACATAAAGTTCAACACATGATACCAAAAATACCACAATAAATATCTCAATTTTGATCACATCAATACAGTGCACTACCCTTGTTTATTCAAACATAAGAAACCATAGTAGAAATACAAAACTAAATCTGGAAGACTTAATAACACATAAGAATAAAAACCCATTTACCCAAATACAAAAAAATTTAAAACACCTTTAAACTATTTTTTTTTTTTCTATTATTTGGATATACTAAATCCATATGTCACAGCTTAAAAACAACATATCTAAATTTAATCTTAATCAAAAGACCTATTTCCAAATTCATAACTATTTCATAAAATCAACTTTTCAAGTTTTCTCATGCAATATTTTTTTTTTTAATATCAAAATTATTTTTCTAATTTTAAAATCTCACTAACCTTTTTTTTAATATCTATTTACATTCATAAAATCAAATATACAAGTATAATTATATATATATATATATAATTATAAGTTATATTGATAATGAAACAGTAAGCACCATATTCAAAACTTAATACATAAAACGCATTATAAACAAATTGCATTTTTTACACAGTCTGTGTAAAGTAAAGTTTTAATTTTAATTATCAAAGAAGAACCCTACCATTATTCACAGTCCGCATATTCACGGACTGGGCTATCTCCTCGCGGCCTACCTCGTAGGGCTCGGCCGCGGACGGCTGAGCCGAGCGCAGCCCACAAGGGCGGCGCGGGCTCTGCCCCACCGCCGTACCCCTGCAGGGTTAGCTGCGGATGGCTCCGCCCGCAGAGCTTCGGCTCTAAAACTAAATCAAAATAAAACATAAATAATAAATAAATTCGTATGGTTTAATTTTGTACAGCGTTTTTCAATCGTTTTTTATTTTTTTTAATTTTTTTTACCAGATAAAATAAACAAAGACAAAATTCCGCCATAGAAATATATTCTGAAATTCGTCCGTATGACGGATTAAAAGAAATATGAAACTTCCAGAAATTAAATATATGTATTGAGATGAATTTTAATCTAGGAAATAAATATCTCCGTACAGCGAATTTGTAAAAACTTTTGCATTAATATACACAAGCAATTTTTTTTTTAAACAAAGATTAATAAAATTTTCTACAGGATTTTAAGAAAAAATTTCTTTATACAGGATTATTCTTCTCACAAATTTTCAATTATACATTTCTATAAATTTCCCAAAAGAAAAATTCATTTTCTTTCTTTTTAATCAAAAACAGAGAGGTACAAATTTACAAGAAAAATTTTACAGAAAGATTTCAAGATAATTCAAGAATTTACAATTAAAGAAAATTCATTTCAAAAACATACATCATAAAACACCAGGGAAATACCTGTGAAATTTGAAGATCTTGATTTTGGAGAGATTCTTGCCTGTAGAACGCAATCTTCCAAATCCTCTTCAAAATACCAAATCCAATGAAAGCTTTAACAAATCTCCAAGAATCCTTTGGAGGATCTTCCAATTCCAAAACCAACCAAAATAAAAACAGAAGAATAACAACTTCTATGAAAAATTATAATTTGCACATAGAATATATTTTTTTGCCCAAAGCTCTGTTAATTTCCCCGTGAGGAAAATAAAAAAAAATAGCCTCTGTCAATTTTCTCGAGATCCACAATAACCTCCCGTAACAAATTTTCAACAACCTTTTGCAATTATGGCACTCACACACTTGTCGAGAAGTTGTTGAGAAAATATCTTCTCCACTTCTCGACAATTTTGCCATTTCAATTATTTGCATGTAATTATTATTTTATTTAAATTTAAAATTTGAAAATCAAATTTTCAATCCACATGCAAATTATTTATTTTATTTTATTTTCATTTTCTAATTTTCTAAATACAATTTAAATACAATATAATTTACACACTTAATAATTTAACTTAATTAATTAATTTATTTAACTAAAATAGTTAAATCTTTTTAAGACCAACTATTTAACCAAATAAGCTAACTAATGTATTAAATTATCAAATAAGTAAATTTCAATCATATCTAAATTTTAATTAAATAACAATAATTAAAACACAATAACTAACATTAAAATTAACCAATATTTACCTTTTTCAAAACGTTTTAACCAAACAGAAAATACAAAACAAACCTATGACTAAAAACTAAAAACTGACAATGTACTAAGACTAAGGTTAAAGACTGGACTAGGATAAACCTAACTACTATCTCCCGTTCAACATTTTCATTGAGTCTTGACTAGGTGGAGTCGGTGTCATGTACCTGCAAATCCTGCAACCAAGCAAATAACGTGCATACATATATAAATATAAAGCATTAAACAAGCACACCGTGCGGAGAAAATCATAGATATCACAGGGCACTCGCAAGCGAGTGATACGATTCTGTTCTCCACACCAATACACTCACAGCAAACTGACGAGATAAATGTTCTTAGTCCATCATAAGCATGTGCATATCCATAAACAACTGAAAGTAAACATCTACACTAAATCATATCATGTCTGAAAACAATAATCATCAAACAAGTAACATCATGTCACAGAATAATCCACCATCGCTCAAAACAAGTGATCAAAGTATCCAACAAAACATCATAGGTCTAACAATATGAAAAAAAATATCAACAGAAAGCATAAGCATAAACGGAGGGGTACTACATCCTCCCCCCCTAGGATCAGGCTTGCTCCTGAAAGCCTGCGAATAGATAGGGATAAAGTTCCCTCATGCGTGTCGCATCCTCCTAGGTAGCCGAAGCCTCATAGCTAGGATCCCATTGGACCCTCACCTGATCAACGTCTCGACCCCTGAGACTGAGCGTCTGGTGCTGAAGAATGGCCACGGGCTCCAAAGCCAGCTGCCCGTCCTCTACCTGTAATGCATTCCAATCAAGTACATGAGATATGTCAGGATGATATGGTCTAAGTACTGACACATGAAAAACATCATGAATACGAGAAAAACTGGGTGGTAAGGCGAGTCGATATGCCACGGGACCAATTCTCTCTAAGATCTCGAATGGTCCTACGAAACGAGGTGCAAGCTTAGAGCCTTTTCCATAATGGATTGGACTCTTTCACGGTCGCACTCGAAGAAACACTCTATCACCAATAGTGAATTGTCGATCTATCCTATGCGCATCGGCATACTTCTTTTGCCTATCCTAAGCTGCTATCAAATGCTCTCTAATACGGTCAACCTGTTGCTCCATATCTCAAAGCATCTCAGGTCCTAATAATATTCTATCCTCTAGTCGATCCCAACTCAAAGGAGTTCGACAAGGATGACCGTATAATGCCTGAAATGGTGGCAAACCTATGGAACTCTGATATCTGTTGTTGTAAGCGAATTCTACTAAGTACAAGTAATCCTCCCAACGTGATTGTTGGTCCATTACGTACATCCTAAGCATATCCTCTAATATTTGGTTAACTCTTTCAGTTTGACCATCAGTTTGAGGATGATAGGCTAAACTAAAGTTCAACTGTGTACCTAAAGCACGTTGTAACGAAGTCCATAAGGCTGAAGTAAATACAGGATCTCTATCCGATATGATTCTACGAGGAATCCCATGTAATCTAACGATATCCTCCATGAATATCCTAGCTACGGATGAAGCATTATAAGATGATCGTACAGGTGAAAAGTGAGCTACTTTAGTCAAACGGTCAATAGTTACCATAATGGCATCGTGTCGACAGGATGACGTAGGTAACCCTACAATAAAGTCAATGGATATAATATCCCATTTCCATTCGGGAATGAGATGTGGCTGCAATAATCCAGCAGGATGATGATGCTCAGCTTTAACTCGCTGGAATTCAAGACATCTCGATACGTAGTCAGCAATATCACGTTTCATACTAGGCCTAAAGTACAATTGCCTAAGATCGGCATGCATTTTCTTAACTCCTGGATGAGCTGAATACGGAGCTCGATGAGCTTCAGTCATGATTTATGTACGAAGACTCTCTACATGAGGTACACAAATGCGACCTAAATGTCGTAATATACCATCCAATTCTAGGACAAACCCTACAAATCGACCTTCTAAAGGTCTACCCGATTCAATCTCTGACTTTACTTCCTGATATAATCTATCAGTAGGAAGTGTAGCTACTATTTGACCTCTCAAATCTACTTCAAGAGTAGTAGCAGAAATCTCATGACGACGTCGGCTAAGAGCGTCAGCCACTACATTCTCTTTGCCCTGAACATATTTTACTTCAAAATCGTACTCACACAAGAACTCCATCCACCGTCTTTGCCTAGCATTCAAGTTAGGTTGCGTAAAGATGTATTGCAAACTACGGTGATTAGTATGAAGTTCGAAGCGATGACCTAACAAGAAATGCCTCCATCGAACTAATGCATGCACTACCGCAGCTAGTTCTAGGTCATGAGTAGGATAGTTTAGTTCGTGGTCCTTGAGTTTGCGAGACTCATAAGCAACCACACGCCCATCTTGCATCAAAACTGCTCCCAAACCTTCTAAAGATGCATCCGCACAAACTACGAAATCCTTAGTAGGATCAGGAACAATAAGTATAGGCACATTAGTTAGCTTTTCTTTAAGAGTCTGAAAGGCTAACTGACACTGTTCTGTCCAAACAAACTTCTTCCCTTTCCTCTGAAGAGAAGTAATAGGATGACCTATCCTAGAAAATCCCTCTACAAAACGTCTATAATAGCCGGCTAGTCCCATAAAACTATGAAATTCACCTACATTAGTAGGTGCGGGCCGATCTACAATAGCTTGCTTGGATCTTTGAAGGATCCTGACAATACCTTTTCGAGATATCATGTCCAAGGTATTTAATTTCAGGTTGAAAGAAGTCACACTTCTTCAGGTTTGCATACAATTGATTTTCTCTTAAACATGGCAATACCTGTCTCAAGTGTTCTTCATGTTCCTTCATGTTCCTTGAATAGACTAAAATGTCATCGAGAAATACCAGGACAAAGCGATCAAAGTATGTACGAAATACACCATTCATTAAACTCATAAATACAGATGGTGCATTCGTTAACCCAAATGGTACTACTGTGAATTCGTAGTGCCCATAACAAGTTCGAAAAGCAGTTTTATGAATGTCTGCTTCGGCTAGACGCAATTGATGGTAACCAGATTTCAAATCAATTTTAGAGAACACATTAGCTCCCTTAA